>WBNM01041487.1:0-107562 GCA_013399055.1 Ramphastos sulfuratus
ATGGACTTGTGAGGTTCCAAGTGCCTCGACAAGTCACTTACTACTTCCTCCTGGGTTACAGAGGGACTATACTGAGAATAAATCTATACTGACAGAGTTATTCTCTGATATTCTGAGTAAACATCACACTATAGTAAATAACATTGAAGAGGACAGCAAACATTGCAGGAATCCTCATACAAAATCTTCCTGTTAATTTGGAAATAAACAGACCTATATAGTTCTTTGCAGCTGTAACATTTTTTAGGCTGGAGATGTAATGATCCATTAGGCTACTACCTGCTCTGGCATTTTTCTTTGTACTTCAAAAGGAAAACAGAGATGAAAAAGCATAGAGATTTTCCCCATTCCTTAAAAAAATACCAAAAAAAAGATAGTAACTGAAATCTAAACTGCATGGTTGATCCCTGGGAAAGAGAGGCTGTTTCATTTCTTCTGTCCTAAGGAAGCTGTTTTCCTAAATATCTAAAATCTGGTGACTAAGTGGCCACCTGCCAAAAAAGGTGTATTTCTGTGTAGTTCTGTTCTTAGAATTGAAGTTTCTGGAAATTCCATGACAAGAAAATTTAAGTACCTGTAGGGTAAGATGGCTTTCAGAGGTCTCTTCTGACCTCAACCATTCTCTGGTTCTCTGTCCTTTTATTATTTTTTTCCCCCTCTCTTATAATTGTGCATAGCTAGTGAAATCAGGAGGTTTCAAGACCTCATTAACCTTTGTGCTTCTTGCATTCAATTTCCTCTGAATTCTATAGGTTTCTTATTCCATCTCACAGAAGGCTTCTGAGTGCACCTTTTCAAAATACTGTAAAGCCATAGAGTCAGCTTAAGTCCTTAGAGTTGGTAAATGTTAAAGTCACTGCTCTTATTCTAGTTCCCTTGGACTGTGCAGAAAAGCCTGATTTCCTGCAGGGGAATTTTCTTTGTTGCTGTACTGTGAGGACGTCTGTTTGGAAAAGCCTCACAGGACTTCTTGGAAAGTGATGGAATAGCAGTGTAGTGGAGAGATGTTGGAGACCTCTGAAGTGGCAAATGATGGACTGTGGGTGGGAGGGCAAAAAGCATTCTTAAAACCAACTGCACTCGTTATGACCTGAGAAAGCAATGATCTGCCTCTTAGCAGCAAAGTAGAGACTCACAGAGTATCCCAAGTAAAGTGTTTACAGGCAAATTAATAGCCTGCAGAATTAGAGTATAAGTGCCTCGTGTCATAAATACTAATGGTAGTGAATATCACTTAACTCAGCTATTAGGTCTAATTTACTTGATGTAGACTATCTGGGAATAATAAGTTAATGTTATATTCCTTGGAATTAGAACATGAAAATGTTGTGCTCCTGTTGGTAAAATGACAGAATGATGTTCAATTACCCATTGGGAGATACACTCACTATTAAATCCTGCTACCTATGAAATGCAAACTCAGGTGTGTCCTTATAAATAAATTACTTCATCAATAAAACCTTCAGCCCCTTACTGTAGCAAGGCTGATTTGTGTACTGATGAGTTGGATCTTTGCCTTTATTTTGTTCCGTCTTGTTATACACTCAGGAAACCCAAAAAGCATTTGATTTTTTTCTGCTGATATCTATCTAATTTCCATGTTCTTAGAATTTTAAGGGTAGAATGTTGAAAAGAACTTACTAAATACCCTTTTCAAAATTAGAAAAGATTAAATTCATAACAAAAATTTTCAAAGAAAACATTCTTTGAAAATAAGATGTCCAGAAGATGGAATCAGTTGTGTTAAATGCAGTTCCACAGGCAGGAACTGTGCTGTTGATGGCATTATTTGTAAGTGCCTTAACCAACAGCTGATGACAACTGGAATTAAATGTCTATGCATGACTATTTAACCCAGCAACTAGAAGTATTTACCTATACTGCCTCCCGCTCTGTCTTTTCTTGCTTAGGAGCTTGTCTTTTCCTTCCTAGCACCTGCTCACAGATTAGGAAGAAGGTTGTCTTTTATCTCTGAAGTGAAATGTCTGACTAAAGTTATGTTTTAAAGTTGGTTTCCTGCTGTGTATACATAGACAAATGGAGTCCTTTAAGACAAAGAGTAGAAATACAGGACATGCATTAGCAACAGTGACACGAATGATTAATTTCAAGTAGCTGTTCTTTAAAGCTCATGTTAGTTGTTAGAAATATTTTCCTGCTGAATATCACACACTTCTGCCTATAGTCGAGGCTTGACCCTGTAAAGTTTCACACTTGCATGCATTCTGAAGATTTCAGGATCTCTGTGGTAGGCTTCACCTGAGCTCATCTCATCCAACTTTTTTCCTGGATGAAGCAGCATATAACTCACATCAACACAAGTGCAAGATTACACCACTATGTCAACACTACAAACGAAAAATCACACCACTAATTATTGAAGGACACAGAGCTATGTGGAATTTGTAGAAAAAGCACTTGTTTCGTACTTGTCATTTTGATATCCTGATGCCATGGCATCACGAGGTGATGAAAGAAAAGTGTTAGTTATTTTTTCAGACCTGTTTATCAACAGAGTAAATACATTGCCTGCTAGTAATAACTTCACAAAATACATTTTGAAAAATGTGAGTCCACAGAGGCAAGGATTTAACTGCCTTACAGTTTGCAACTTTCCATAGTTTAATTTCTCCAGTGATAAAAGATCTCTTGTAAACAGGAGAAACTGTTACACAAATCACACCTCACAATGTTATTGCTGATGTGCAGCTGAGGTCTAATGATTAAAATCTATTCAGCCTTCCTGTTAGTCAGCTGCACCTGCTAAATTGCACGGTAATAAATTAAAATTACATGGTAATGAAAGTGGAGTGGTTTAGTGCTGTATAAATACAGCAGTGTTCCATCAGTTTCCATACCATCTTTAAGCAGTCTTGCAACTAAAATACCCTTACTGGCATATTGCTAAAGAAATCCATTCCATTCATAAAATATTTCTTATGGTGGAGGGGAGGTCAAAACAAACCAACCAAACAGTAAAGTAACTGAATGAGGTGGATTTTGAAGTCATACTTTATAATACAATTATGTCACACACACCCCTTTTTCTGTTTTTTGTGTTAGTTAAGAAGTGTCAGAAGGACATCAGCTTCTTCAAACAGCTATTCGTAGTAGAGCTGAACTTCTGAATTAAATAAATAAATAAAAGATGCACAATGCTTTTAATAGTGCCCTTTATTGTTATCTTTGAATTCATACTTCATCAGAGTTTCACTGCCTGGTTGGACCTAATCTTTCAAGCTTTCAGTGCAAGGCTAATTTTATATTTTATTTTTCATTGGGAGAATTCTGTAAGACCAGCACATATGGGATGTTTTCTCACAGAAAACTAAACTGATCATTTGATCCAAATTAGGCTCCTCTGTGCATGTAGAATTCTAATGATAGTAGAACTGCTCAAATAAAGGCTGTTCACAGGCCACCAGGGAACACTACCCTGTATTTTGTGAGTAGATTAAAAGTATCACTGTCAGTATTGCTCAGCATGTAAAACATGCTATGCCAAACCCAGTCCTTAGGGGAAGAGTATACATTTTGTTTTTATATTCCCATTTTTCCAGGAGCTTTGCCAACTTATAAACAAAATTACTATTTTCTATGCTCTTTGAATATAATGCAGGCAGTGGATTTGAAGGAAAACAGTCCTAGAGTTATGTGACCTATGGGTTTGAGTGGTTAATTTGTGAAAGAATTCCTGAAAGGCAAAAGAATCCTCCGTTCCTGTTAAGACTTGGGGGTCTTCATTAGGCTCTAGTAAGTCTGAGGTTCTTTTTGTGTTCAAAACTGGTGTTTCAGTTAGTTGTCCTTACCCACTCTAGATTTGTGAGGCCTTTTTCACAAATAAAATTTCACTAGAGGGAAAAAAAGGTTAATTCCACAATCAAAAACAGATCACTGTGAACTGATGAGTAAGAGAGGGAAAAAGAATGGGGAAGAAATCTAGGAAGTAGCTTTTCCAGCCTCTTTCATCTTCTGATGTCTAAAAATTTAGATAAAGATGCATATCTATAGAAATTCATGTGGAGAATTTTATTATTAATGAATGTACTTGGGATCAATTTATTTTCTTTTTTTTTTTTAAAGGATTTTTTTTTTTTTAACTATCTGTGGATGATTTCTAGGAGAATTATTATTCTGATTCCAGGTTTATGAACTTTGGCTTTTGTATCACCATCCTTTAAAAATGTCTTAAGTTGAAGAACTGAAAATCAAATTTCTCACTTTCTAATTGAAATAATTTTCCTTTTACATGAACATAATTTCCTTTAAAGACTAGAATTTGTGCAAAACATGAAGCATCCTTTGTGAATTATGATAGATACAGAAAAACTGCATTGATTTTGTTTCAGCTGGGTTTTCTAGCAGTGCTGAAGTCCACAGCTAACCTCTCTTGTTAAAGTCACTCTTTGCAATAATTGAAGCTTCACTTCAATTAAGATTTTGATCTCTTATAATTTTTGGTTTGGGGTTTTTGCTTGTTTGGTTGGTTTGGGTTTTGGTTTTGGTTTTTTTTTTTTGGTAGGATTTAGGTTTTGCAGTTTACATTTTACTGTAAGTCAAGTGTGTTCATCTGATTACTGTTGTCATTTTGAGACTTCTGAACTGAACATTTGAAGCATATTTGTTATGGTTATTGTGTCTTGATAATTCAGCAATGATTTCCATTAATATTTAAGCTAGTTAATTGCTTTCCTTACCAGTCCCATTAGCTGCTTCAGCAGAGTGAGTGTTAAAAGATAATATGTAAAGGCTCACCAAGTCTTTAATTATGGACTCAAATCCACTTCAATACATGAAAATACCATATAAATACCTTCTGCCAAGCTATTCATTTCTTTATCTACCACCAAAGGTAGCTTTGTTGTCATATCACCATGGTTATTGTGGTCACATCCCTATTGTCCTTGTGGTCACAAATATTTGTCTCGAAGTGGGTTATTTGAGTAATCCTGTATGCTGCAGCATATTTTTGTTTCCCTAAGACAGTTAAGTGGATTCACAGGTTTTCCTGAGAACTGTAGAGTCTAAGCCTCTGCTTGTAAGATTTTCAAAGTGAGTATGACTCTTTCATTACCAAAATGTTATATTCACATGAAGTAAATTCAAAGGAAAATAATAAAATGTAGTCTTTTCCACACAACGATGTAATTATTGTTTGATTTAAGTTTGTGAACCATTGACAGACCTCTACAGGAGAGCACCAGAGCAAAAGCTGTGTAATTCAGGGATCTAGTTTGTCAGTCTATATTCCTGAGTGGGGAAACAAGTTGTTTCTATAATAGAAATTTGTCACAGAATTATTTCAAGGATGTCCTGATTTTCCTTCAGGAACTTTGCTTGCCATCCGTCCGTTTAACAAGAGCTCTGGAGAATAGCTGTTCACAACAGTGATCCCTTTCACTAAATTTCTGTTTTCAGCCTTACTTGCAGGAGTTTGTTTTGGCTGAGATTGTATTTGAGGTGACAGCTGTCCAGCCAGGTGATCCAAAAAACTCAGAATCTGCACTTATTGACCTACATCCCCACATGTATTGTGATCTTGTGCCACAAGTAATTTAAGGTTCTAGGTGTATATTTTAACCAAGAAATTAAAGCAGTCACTGCAAGTTTAAAATAAAACAAGCCAAATTAAAGTTAAAATAAAATAATTAAATTGAACTTAGCTGTCGGCTTCTTAAAAACAATTCACCAAAATGTTATGATAGTTTATTTTCCATCTTTCACTAGTTCACAGTTCTAAATTCTCTCCCAACTAGAATGGTGGCTTTTTAAATTTTTTAACATATTTGCTCGCTGGAAGAGGCATCTCATGCTAGGTAGGATAGGGGCAGACTGCTCTGCTGTAGTTCACAGAATCACAGAACCTTAGAGGTTGGAAGAGATCTCCAGAGATCATCAAGTCCAACCCCCTGCCAAGGCAGGATCATCCAGGGTAGTTTGCAAAGGAATGCATCCAGGTGACTTTGGAAAGTCTCCAGAGAAGGAGGTTCTTCAACTCTCTACTATTTAGATGCTAAAGTCTTAGTGATGTGTTTGCCTTGCAGATGTAGCACTTCACTAGACCAGTAAAAGTTGTTATTTTGTGGTGACTTTTGTCGTGATAACTGCTTTTTTCCCATGGTGGTTTTTGGGTTTTATCCAAAGTACCATTTCTATTCAGCATTCTTTTAAAATAAAACCACACAGCTAAACTGTCAGGAAATCTGGTCCACTGTGTTAGATAAAGGCTTATGAAACAAGTGGCATATTTTCCCTTTGCTATCTGCTGTGGGTTTCCAGTTCTGCATTATATGATACGGCAAACTGCAGAAGATGTAACTAAATATTGTGTTTGTGGTAGACAAGCAGTATCAAAGGGAGAGGAAGTGTATTTGTGATGAAATCTGCCTATAACAGTCAGTAATTAAAAATTCTGCATCATTCAGTTCTAACCTTTCCACATCCTGTCTGGACATGCCCTCTAATCTTAAAACATGTTAGTCATTATATGCAGTAGGTCAGAGGATAATGTTAAACACTAAATCAGTTTCTTCTCTAATCTTTCTAAACCTTTAATGCCTTCTTTCAGACAGAAATGCAATTAGAATTTGCAGCAAGAGGATGGACAGTATCTTTTTGTGCTTTCTGCTTATAATCATAAAAAAAGAAATGTCTTTTGCCATTATTTTTCAAATCCAAGTGGATTATTAGATCCAGGGAGAAACTAAAAAAGGTATCTTGTGACCTCATTAGAACTACTTGCTGTTGCTACCATGAATTGCAGGTTTCTTAGCTTCTTAATGATAGTGTTTCCTTAGCAGCTTTCCTCTGTGGATCTTTAAGAGGTTTAATTATTTAGTAATAGTGGTAGATTAAATTAATTAGTTAAGTCTTATGATATACCTTTGTAAAAGAACCAAAACGTTTTCAGTCTTAGATTGGGAGGAAAAGTGTCACAAAGGCTTTAACACATCTCATAAAACTTTTGAGATAGACTCAGATATGGGCACTTCAAACGGCTGACCTGATTTTCATCGATGTTGCATATGTGAAGTCTAAATTGGCTCTTAGAGGAGGCTGTTCTAACTGATTGGCCCACAGCTGACTGGTGACCCAGATCACCTAACTCTCAGTCCCTTGCTTCACTGGCTTCACTGTCGTGTGAAAAATAACGTTTTTCATTATCATTAAGACCTTCCTGCCACATTGTCTCTGATCTACCAGAAAAAAATTAAACTCATAGACACAGAAGATAATCAAGCAATGTTTGGATAGAAAATCCAGTCTACTATGGTGAAATGGAATAAAAATGGGGGATAAATATATGGGAAATTAATAATAACATAAATAAATAAATAAGAGACGTGTGTTTTTTTTAACACCAGCAACGACATTGAAGAAAACAGATGTGAAGAAAAGAACTAGATTTTTGCCACTTTTTCCTCAGTTAAGATATAAACAGATTTGGCTGAAGCTGTTCCATTAAAATCTGCTTTAGAATAAAGTAACTGCCACAAGCTAGTGAAAAATATTCCTCATTCTTTCACCAGAGCTAATGGAAAAAAAAACTCTCCCTCAAATCCATGTGCGCTCTATGTCATATGCAGATTTTGACCAGTGTAAAAAAGCTATGAAAGCAAAGAAAAAAAGAACTATAATCAGCAGGAGTTCTGACACTGCCCATCACAGAAAAACAGTGACAAAAAAAGCATAGTGAAATGCTTTTACAGTTTTTGGTGTATTTTTTAATCATTGAACTTCCAAATTCTGTGAGCAGATGGAGTAACTTAAAAATAGGACCCATGTCTCTTGCAATTAACATTGAATTCTTGAAGAAGTTTGGGATGGGCTATTTCAGGGAGAGAATGATACGAGACCTTTATATATACCTTGATTTTCTTTTTTTCCTCTTCTTCTGTGAAAGAAAGAAATAATAAATGGTTGTACCTATAAAATCTCGAATATATAGTAGATGAAGCATGGTTTATATTGGCATTAGTATAAAACCTGGGCACCTCTACTCTGTTAGTTGTTTGGCCTGGCTTACAGAAGAAACTCGCATGCTGCATCTTGTGAGAGGCTTTTCAATAATGCATAATGAATTAACTAGAAGGAGGTTAACAAAACAGTAGGTGTCAGCACATAAACCTTTTCCATTAAGCACTAACTGCATGAATTGCCCCTCTTTCTATTCTTTTAGAGATAAGAATAGATTCATTAAAGTAATTCTAAATATTTTATCACCTTTAATGTACTCCTATAGACAAGACTTTGCAATATAGACTCAGACATAATCCCTAAATGAACTCTTCCCTTCATAAAATCTCTCATTAATCTGTCTAAAATAAAGGATGTATGACTGTTTGCTCGATACAAACTCTGCCAAACCATTGGTGTGTTGGTTTCTGTGTAATAAAATGAAGTAGCCTAAACTATGGAGTTAAAAAACATTAATGACATAAAATGATAATTTTTGAAGCTAACTGAACACTTGATTTCTTTTCTATGGAGAAATAAGATTGGAGGGGGGGAGAGGGGGGTGTTTGAGGCAATGAGTACCACTCATAATTAAAATAGGTGACCACAGACTGCACTCATCACCCTTCTGAAACAGAAGGAAACTCTTTTTTCATGTAATGACATGCTGAACCTCATCAAAACCAGTCTGAATTTCCCTTTGATTTCAAGGATGGAACTGATGAGCCATTCTCTTTGGAGTGACTAATTACTATTTAGGTTATGTGTGCTACCTTGATAATAAAATTATCTTCTCTTCAATAGTCTTTGACATGCAGAGGCATCTTGTGGAACAAATCACACTTAGCCTACAGAAAAAGAGCACCATTATTCTGCTTTCTGACAGAACTAGTGACTGAGATATTTGGAAGGGCTAAACATGCAGAAGTAGCATTCAACTCAGCTAGGGAGGACTAGCAGTGCAGATGGCCTCATATAGCTGTTTTACATACAGTTTCAAATGTCTTTGGGGATTCACAAGATGTGAATTTCACTTGTCTCTGAATATTACCAGTCTATTTTCTTGGGATTGTTTGAGGGGTAAAATAAGGGTTAAAGAGGCTGCTGGGTCTAAATTTTAGAAGACAACAAACATCTTCCCTTTAAAGCAAAGTAGTTAAATTAAGTTACACTATGCTTCATTTGTGATTCCTCCTCAGTAAGCAGAACAGTAGCACACCTGCACATCTTCTTTTCCACCTGCTGACATTTATCTGAAACACAGCTAACAAAACATTCAGTTTTCACATCTAGAATACCTGTATCTTTCAGGACACTGAAATGTTGAAGTTCATCGTGTGTTTCCCTTACATGAAGCTACCAAATCACCATGAAACTAGATAAGGGAAACTGATGGAGAGCAAGGTAAACACCCTATGTTAGATAAGTGGAATGAAGAATTAGATATTCATTTTCCAAGTCTTGTGAAACTCCGGTTCACTCCGATTCCCAGGTAGATGAAATGGAAGCACAACTGCCCTTCTCTCCTTCTTTGCCATCTCCTGTACCCACTAAGGGAAGAATACAGTTCTGTGTTAAGTCATAAACTAGATAGCTGTATAGTCTAATGGTCCTCTAATACTTGCCAGATATTAAAATTTAAGACTATTACATCTTAATTTGAATTGTGCGCTCTGTAAGCTGTCAGCTAAAAATAAACCCAAGGTCACCTGCTGCCAAGAAGCTGTAGTAGCAATTCAGTATTAATTGCCTGTTAGTAGTAAAGAACAGAGCAGCCTCTACCTAAACCAGTCTCTTTGGAAACATGTAGAGCCACATGTGTCTCAAATATATGTGTGCCCTTTCAATCAGCATGACTAATGTAGTTGGTTACATCTTCTACCCAGAAAATAGTTACTTATTTGTGACTGCCTGTGCTGGTTTGAGGNCCATATGAGGATGCCATGGAGAGAAGGTTTTGATGCTCTTTTTCAAAGGGTCCTGGTTATTCACTTTAGGACAGTAATATAATTTCAAGACTTATGATTATGGTATAATGGAAAAATCCACAACAATTGAAAAGGGCTCAGGGAGAATGGAGAACATTCTCAAAGTGCAAGAGAGAAGACAAATGAAAGAGCAACTCCTATTTCTGGAGATGTGTTAGGCAAGCATGTGAAGAAAATGCGATGGACAAATGGAAGCATACTAGGGGGAAATAGTGATTTGAATGAAGAAAAATACTTTGCCTTGGAAGAACAATGAGAGTAGGGAATGTGACCCTATGGCTAAAGCTTTCATCTTTCTGTCTTCCTGTGCATGAAAATGTAGCATCCTCTCTACAGACTGTTGTAGATAAAGAGGTAATGCTTAAAAAGCTACTGTGGGGAGTTTTTCCTTTGTAGGCTGTCTATTCAGAATATCTTTAGTGACACATTACAAAACTTAACTTTACATGAAGGGTAGTGGAGGAAGGAAAAGGCAGAGTCAGAATCTCTAAGTATTTAATGTTCATTGATGTGCCTCAGACTCTTGGTGTAAAGATTTGCTCTGCGAGGTAGCGCAACTGATACTAACAAAGGTCCAGTGTTTTATTTTAAATGAAGCAAATTAGTTAAGCTGGATTTCACATTGGAAATCCATACAGGGCTAGCTATAGGCAGACCTGAAGAGGACACACGGATTGTGATGGATGTCACTGAAAGAACTGTGATTGTTGGAATACTCCCATAAGCAGGTTGCAAAGGGTTGGTGAATAATATCTGAAGAAGAAGGATGCTTAATCATCATTTGGGGAAAAAAGTTGTGTTGTTGTTTTACTCCAAGTTTGTAATTTTTCATATTTTTTTTTCACATACAGTTTTAGAGCAAACAGATGTTTGTTAATTCACAGAGCATGCATTTAGTTGTCCTGCATTGTTGAACAAGGGTTTGAGCTGGGATATTTATCTGTAGATAACCAATCATAGAATCATAGAATGGTAAGGTTGGAAGNTGTGTACAGTTATTTATGTTTATTGAGTGTGTAGAAGGTTTATAAATACTGTGGTATACCTGAGTGCACTGGAGATGGAGCACAGTAAATATAAGTAATTGTATGTATGTCACTACCCAATGCTCCTAGAATAATAGCCGAAGAATCAAGATGTGTTTCGAATGGGTTATGATATGTAGCTTATACATAAATACCAATAACTTCCACAAAACAAATAGAAAACTTTTTAAATATGTTAAGATACTGTATTAAAATGGTATTCCTGCTAGTGATATCTTTGTACCAGTTATACTTTGGTATTAAGTCAAAAGGGGAATGCCATGGGAGAGAAAGACTTGGCACTCTTCTGAGCATGTAGTGTGATTAGACATGAATGACTTGAAGTGTTTTCAGGAAGCTGGGAAAAAAAATCAATGTAATAACAGAATTGCAGTGTGTGGAATAGAAGAACATTTTTCTTGCAATAATCTATCTGCTTTCAAGTTTACACACTGACACTTCCAAAACATCTAAGAATAATGTGAGAGAGTTAACAGTAACTTTGTCCACATTAAGCCTGTCAGGCTGGTTACATAACATGTCCAATGTGAAAGCTTCTCCAGAGATCTCATAACTGTGAATTCCTGTGGGACCTTTGAATTCAGCTGTAGTTTAGTCAGCAGATCACAGGATGTGTCTTTTCAGGGTCCACCTGAAATCAAATCATCCCAATCTGGCAAGTAACGACCGCACAGCTGATGTGGTTGCCTCTGTACAGAGCAGCCTAGATTAGCCAATTCTTTTTACTGTACAAAACCCTCTATGGCTAGGATTTCTAATTTAAACATGTAGCAAAAGCAACAGAGCTATTTCTGCGAGAAATTATTCCTCAAATTAATTCAAAATCTTTGATTAAAATCATGGTTTTGTTCTTAGAACTTTGTTTCAAGAGAAAACAAACACGAAAGATAGGGAAAAGTCCTGACAACTTTAGGTTAGCCTGTTTTAAAGCACGTTGCAGACAGTATAACTCTTTTAGAACAAGTTTTAATTTTTATTTCTTTGTTTGTTTTGGGGTTTTTTTTTGTTTTGTTTTTTTTTTTTGTTCTAACTACCTCAAAGTACATTGTAGACAGAGGTTGGTGCCGTTCTCTTCTCACAGGTAATTAGCAGTAGAGCAAGAGGGAATGGCCTCAAGCTGAAACAGGGCAAGTTTACAATGGACATTAGGAAGAACTTTTTTACAGATGGAGTGGTCAAGCATTGGAATGGGCTGCCCAGGGAGGTGGTTGAGTCACCAACCCTGGATCTGTTTAAAGGCCGTTTAGATATAATTCTTGGGGATATGGTTTAGGGGTGAACTTTGTAGAGTGAGGTTGGTGGTTGAACTTGATGATTCCAAGTGCCTTTTCCAACCTGAACATTTCTGTGATTCCAAGAACACCCAATATAAAGCAAGTTAAAAAATTACCTGTTGTGGGGCAAAACAAATTGTCTTTAGATAAATGTATTTCCCTTATGAAGTTTATAATGTTGTTGGCTTAAAATTAGAGAAAATAAATACCAAGCATTTTGTGAAATCTCAAAATCTCTGTAAAGTGGAATTCTTGTTTTCAAAACAGCTCTACATTTTTAAATTAGGCTATAGGAGTAATCTGGAAATAAGAAATAATAACTGGAAATAAGAAAAAAAAAGTTCTTTCTGCTGTCATTAGTTAACACCTCTTAAGGAAAGGCTGAGGGTTTGAAAAAAAACTTTATATTGATTTAAGACTTCTGTATTTTGGGGGTTATCTCCAAATGTCATTGAAAGAAATAATTGTTGCAAACTTTTGCCAGGAGTGACTGTTGCAGTGGTGCATTTCAGACGGTGAGTAGTCTCACTGTCTTGAATGAAACGGTGTTTTGAAGTGGGTGGTTGCATTTCAGCCAGTAAAAACCCTTTTCCTTCTAAATTATGAGTAAGCCAAGCATGAAGCTATGGGCCAGGGGCGTGCCTGCTCCTTAAATATCTGTTTTCTGTATTGATGTTTATAGGACTGAACTAGCATGGGTTTTGTACTGGTTGAAGAAAAATGGATACAAATAATAATAATAATAATANAGTACAACTTTTAATCTTAGAGAGCCAATCCTGATGTATCTGTAAGGGAGGAAGTGGTTTGAAAATATTAGAATACATGTTTTATGAAATGGGGTGGTTTGGCCCTGCTAGGGCCAGATGCCAACAAAAGACGCTCTATCACTCCCCTTCATAGATGGACAGGGGAGAAGAGAAACATAACCACAGGCCCTTGAGTCAAGATAGAAGGAATTTAATAGGATGAGAAGCAAGAGCAAATGCCATGTGTCAAAGCAAGAGTAAACAAAGGTATTGTTCTCTACTTTCCCAACAGCAGACAGTGTTGGGTCACTGTCCAGCAAGCAGGGCTTCAATACCCAGAATGGGTGTTCCAGAGGACAAATGACACCAACAAATGCCACCTACTCTTCTTTCTTTCACTTAGCTTATATATCTGAGCTGATGTCATATGGTATGGAATACTCCTTTTGTCAGTTTGGGTCTGCTGGCCTAGCGGTGTCCCCTCCCAAGATCTTGCTCATCCCTCAGCATACTCTTCAGAGGGAAATGTAAAAGTACAGCTTTGATGCTTGGCTCAGCAGCAACCAACACTGGTGTGTCATCAATATCCAGCTACACCACTGCAAAACACAGCACTAGAAAGATGCTATGGGGAGAATTAACCTCAGCTCAGCCAAACCCAATCCACAAAATTAAACTTGAGTTTGTGCAGATAGTGTTAGTGGTTGATTATTTTAGCTTTCTTCAATTTTACATCTGAAGTGGTAACTTTGAATAGAAGCCAATCTGAACCACTTTGGTTTGTTGATTGTTTACTGTAGCAAAACCAGAAAACAGACTCAATTAAATAACTCAATTAAAAACATTCCCTTGCACCTGAAAGTAGGACAGGAAAGCAATATAGATTTCTTTTCTTAGCATTACTCTTTCTTTTTTAATATTTGTGTGCTTTGTGTAGGAATTAGTAACTCCCAGGAAAGGTAACTTGACTATATATACATCATGACATTGGAAAAGCTGATTTAAATCTCTAGCTTGGTTCAAGGAGAGTATAGTTTATAGGGAAAAGGCAGCATCAGATCTGAGGCAGCTTTAATGCATAAGACTTAGAATTGGCATCTATCAGGGAAGTTAAATGATTTGATTAACCATTACTTTTCCACAAAATCTGTGAATGTGAACAAAGCACTTAGCCCATGGGTTAATAGACTGAAATCTGTTTTATATTTATGTAATAGGCCATAGAAGACATTTCTTTTTGGAAGGATTTCTTGAAGAAGGATTCCAAACTGCATCCCTGTTTCCTTGGCTGCGTTTCTTGCAGCCACAGCTAGAACTTGTTATGGAGGAAGATATAGCTAGCAGTTATTTCAGACACTATTACTGAAGTTACTTCTAGGGAATGTTCCCAGCATTGGATGTCATAGCAGCTTCTCCCTTGTTTGGAATTTTAAAAAGAAACTCTAATGCACTGGGGAATCAAATCCGTTAACTCTTACAAACAACAGTAGCTTCTTCAAGTTACCTTCAAAGATGATGGTTGGGAAAAATGTAGTGAATTGGTGAGGATATAGCAGAGAATCACCACTTACATCCACAGTCTCCTGAAATAGAATTAGAAACCATGATAGGAAGTGTGTTAACACATCTCAGTCTCCCCACCGTGAAAGCCCTCAATGGTCTCAATTCACAAAACTCAAAGCTCCCTGATCCTTTCTCAGAGCATCACTCTGCTCTTCCAGCAGATTTTGCAAAGAGTGAAAACAAATGGGTTTTCTCTGCTCCTTGCTGAAGAATGATGAAATCCCTTGAAGATGTTTTCTTGCAATTGAGTCTTGAAGAGATAATTTCACTGTCCTGGTCCTAGCACCTTACAATGCTAATTTCATTTGGAAATGAATGATTTTGTATAGACAATCATCATTTTTTTCTCTTTAGGGGAAAAAAAAAAATCCACACACAGGGATTTTTTAAGAACAAAGTTCCTATTGTATGAAATCTTTACCAGAGCATCTCATTAGATGGTTCAGTCTAATGTGTAACTGTCTTTAACCTTCCACTGCACAGAGTAAGTGATCAACTAGTTGCAAGATTTCAAACACTGTGCTTAATCATGTCTCATAATGAGTCCTTAATGATGGAAGACAGAGGGGGAAAGACAGTCATATTCTTCCCATTTCCTCTTTGAAATAGCTTCAACTGACCTTTCCTAAATGACCCTCGTATTGGGTTCATAATAACTTACAATTAATATTTTCTGTGTGATACTCTGCATTTGAAATCTGATATCTTCTCCCTAATACCCAGCGATTATTGTATTCAGTCACAGTTGTTTTTTGAACCTGACTTCAGCACTGGATGTGGGGGGTCTTATCAAATTAATTTTTGTAGGAGGTGTAATATAAGTGCAAAATACTGTTATAGAAAAAAGTGAAGATATAAATTTGTGTTAGACATGCAGAGAGTATTCGAAATACCCTTCTATGATTAATTTGTAGCAAATTTTGCTGAAGACTATTAAAGGTTATTATCAATGAGTCACACTGCAAAATCTGTAGAGATAAATTTCATGCTGCCTTTCATCACTGTTGCATGTTAAGTTTATAAAAATGTGTGTTTACCTTGGCACAGCATTTATAGTTCATCAGTAACAGCATTGCTTATTGTGCAATCATAACTTTGTATGGATTTGACATTAAAATTGGTTAACTCTGTAGCAACAAATTTGTTTTTTCAAGACTTCAGGAAGACACAAAGTTATTTGTGTATACAAAATGGGCCCTTTCCTCTCCAATTCATCTACATAAGTGCAAGAGTTCCCATTATTAACAGGAACATCTATAATTCCATCTGCTCTGAGTTTCAGCTGTTTCCAGTCAATCTTTTAGTCTAAAATAGATTATATATATAGGTAGCTGAGGACTGAGATATAATCATCTGTGGTTGCCACAAACATATTTACATTGGATATCTGTTTCTGTTTTTTTCAGGATAAGTATTACTTAATTTTGGACGAAGCTGCCCCATGTTTCTTGTGCTGCCTGTAGTAAAGTTTCTTGTTCTAGTTCTTCCTGAATTTCAGTTCGAATGCAGGACACAGGAAACCAGTGGCTATTTCTGCCTTTTTAGTATAATTACATTATTAATTCTCCCTTTTTAGTATTATTAGTGCACTTAATAGTCTGCACTTCATCGGCTTACTTGGTAAACACAATTTATTGGTGTATTGGTATGATTTTTAGTGGTGTTGCTTCTGATTGCTATAGCTTCACATTTCACACGGTTTCAGATGTAATTCTTTGCACAAAGAGATGTGGTTTAATGTCTGTCTCATTAGAAAATCTAAGTAGCTCACCATTTGGTGTCCAGTTCCATGGTTTTAAGCAGTATAGAATGAACTGATGCACTCTGCTGAGTTCTCAAAGTCTGAGCAATAACCATCTGTCTCAATTCTCTTGGGATGTGTGTGCATACACCCTAGTAGATGTGGTGACTTGAGCACTGTCACCAAAGATAGAATCTCCAAGTTATATAGTTGCCAAACTAAAATAAACCCCTGAGGATGGAGGAATCTTTTGTTTTTTTCTGTCCCTTTTGGAAGCTTATAACTTAAATGTTGGATGTTTTCTTGTGAAAAGAGCAATAGATATTCCTTGCAGTAGAGAATTCTTCCTCAAATGTCAAGACATCTATCCAAGCTATGGCACTACCCTCCAATTTCAAGACACTCAAGCTATGATAGCACTTAAATGTTTTCAAAATAGTTCTAATAAACCTTTTTTTTTTTTTTCTAATATGGACAAAACATATTTTTCTCTAGCTATATTTAGAGATTGGCTCACTTAATAGAAATCTATACCTGTTGAGTGTATCTGCCAGAAATACTGTGATAGAAATACATCCACAAAATCTACTTCCCAAGCAGTAACTTTCATACTAGACTGATCACTAAACAAATTCAGTTCCAACTAATAGTGAAAATTTCCAAGTTTTAAATCAAAGTGGTTTGGAATGTGTTGCTAAAGCAAATCATTTACGAAATCAAATCACAAGCAACAGATTAAAAGTATTGCTGCCTTTGACTCACAGACAGAATTTCTGCTAAATCTCTGACCTTTGAAGTCTTCAACTACTTATTAGAACCTGAGTTTTCACCCCTGAATTTCTTTACTGAGCTTACTTAAGAACTTAGAGCAATCCTTCAGCTAAAGGTCACAAAGTTATGTGGTGTTATCTGAGGTTTTATTATTTCCTGGTAAACTATGACATTTATAAAATGTCAGCATCTGAGAAAATCAGGCCTGTAGGAGCATGGAGGAAGAATTGGGGGGAAAAAAAAAAAGCCTGCTTCCTTTGGCAGTTCCATCAGTGGTGGCTCAGAGTTCTAAATGTAATCACATCAAATAATACAGCGTTCTCTGTTGTTTTACAGGTATCAGTAAGTGGTTAGACATGTGTCTTAGTAACCTTAGGAATAAAAATTAAGTTGTGGATGGAGAAGTAACCTGAAAAGTAAAGAAAGGAAAATGCAGAATTAGAGGTATCTTGCAGAACACACAACAACTGTCTGACAGTGATTGAGTTGACAGAGTTGGTAGCCAAAAGGAGCAGGATTATGCCTCCAATAGCATCAAGAGTCCACTTGGCATGGGGGCTTCTAGTGAGATGAGGAATAAATTTTCACTGTGAAAGTGGCTCGGTTCTCACAAAACGAGAGACAATTAATCAAGAGGTTAAAGTCACAGTTATAAAAAGCCCAAAAGTGCAGTACTTTTTCAAACAAGCCTTCTGTGTAATCCTCAGTATTCTTTTGTCACCTGGAATTGGAGTAACCTCATAATAACAACTAGAAGCAATTCAAACCATAGGCTTATCCTCCTGCAAGGATTTTCCTGACTGGTTTGTTACTCAAATTCCAAAAGACTTCTTTCTCACATACTGTATTCCGCAAAATATATATACAGATTTCTCCTCCCCTCTGCCCTAATTTATCACATTAACATAATTTTCTGTTTAAAACAAGGCAAAACAAAAAAAATCACCTCACAATGTATCTATTTGCAGTTAAAATGGAGCCTGTGCTTTACACACAGCAACATAACCTGGTCTAGTGTGCAGTGTCCCTGCCCATGGCAGGGGGGTGGAACTGGATGATCTTTGCGGTCCCTGACAATTCTGTGATACTTCCGTAGTATTAATACAATTTAATATCTCTGTGGACATTCTTGTCTGTTTACTTTTGGGTGTTGCTATGTTATGTGAAATTAAAGTGGGGTTAGACATCTATTAAAAGATAGTAACTCTACTTCAGCATTTTAGAGCATTTGGCAATTTATACTTAACTGCTGCTCATTGAGACAAATTTTTAAAATGTAACTAATATGCATTTTTTTATATGATTGCAGTGGAAAAGAATACAAACCATGAAAACAGAAAGAAAGTATCAGGAGTGAACACAGGGCTGGGAAGGGATGGGATCCGTTCCAAAAGCCATCAGAAATACAAGGTGTGTTTGTCTGTGTTTAGACTTGTTCCCTTGACTCCTTTATTGTCAAAGGAGAGAAACAGGGATAGTGATTTACTCTTTTCCTAGAACTGATATCTAAACTAGGATGATACTTCTATTTTAAAAATGTGCTTCTTTTTTTTATTTGCCAACTCTGTCAACTTGCTCTGAGAAGCAGATCCAGGGGTACACTTTCTATAAAGACACATGAAACAGACTAAAATAGACTCAATATCTGTTGCCAGCGAAAGGCAGCTAAAAATCATTCAGGAAACACAGGTTTATTTTCTTCACACCTTGCTAATTCAACAGATTTGTGGCTGCCATTCTGTGCCACTTAACTTGCATTTTATGCCTTTTGACACTTTGGATTTTTTATTTTAGGAAGTGAGATTCTGATCTTATTGTCACCCATTGCAGTTAATGAGTTGCAGAAGTAAGAAAATGATGTATGAGCAGTCAGCACTGGCCATTAAGAACTGGGTCAAATATCTACCTACTCTATCTCTGCTACAGTGTCAATCTGATGAGATAGTGAGGAAAGTATGGAATTCACTTGGATGCTGATAAGGATAGTGGAATTGTGCCTTTCCCTAAATACAATTATTTTCTTTTCTGTTTGAAATTAGTGGATGTACTGCCATGTTTGAACAGTTTTCCATGCTTACTAATATACGCACTACTTCTTTTGCAATATTATCACAGTGTGCCCAGGAACTGATAAGGCAATTTCACCTTCAAAGGAAGGCAGTCCTGTAAAGAGTAATTTGCCTTTTGAAACCGTCATTGATGTTTACAGAATCACAGAACCTTAGAGGTTGGAAGAGACCTCCAGAGATCATTGAGTCCAACCTCTCTGTCAAGGCAGGATCATCTAGGGTAGTTCGCATAGGAATGCATCTAGGCAGGTTTTGAAAGTTTCCAGAGAGGCTTTCAGCCATTTCCTTACATTAGTAGATGTGTACAGGTGAGGAAGTGACTCATTATTTTCAATATAACAACAAGATCCTTTCCCTTCTTCCATTTTGCCTTACTTTGTGTTTGTAGTGTGTTGTTATATGTTGCAGGACTCAACAATATATGTGTACAAAATAAAACAGTGTACAGCAACTGCCCCTTATAAAAGCATTCTCCATTCAATGCTAAGCACTATAAGCAGCAACAGCCCATAGGAATTTGAATGCATCCTGATAAAAACTACCTAGCTAGTGCAGGAGCCATATTAGGCAGGAACAGCCTGCAGCACTGAGGAGGATGCTCAGAGAGGACAGTCACAGAATTAACCAGGTTGGAAAAGACCTTTGAGATCAAGTCAAATCTATCACCTAACACCTTCTAATTAACTAAACCAAGGCATTAAGTGCCTCATCCAGCCTCCTTTTAAACACCTCCAGGGATTGTGACTCCACCACCTCTGTGGGCAGCCCATTCCAATGGCCAATCACTCTATCTCAGTCACCACCACTTTCAAGTTCCTTTCCACAGCCCTACTGAAGACATCTACCCCTAAGCTGATATTCATCTCTGTCATGGAAGGCTTGTCCAGACATATTCCCTGCTCCTTCTCTCTTTTGCTGATGGGAGAAGCAACCAAAGGAAAGGAAGACAAAGGCCTAGTGCCTTCCAGTCTCCCTCTCTCCTTCCAAGCAGTGTACCCACACATGTTTATGCACTTTTTTGTATTCTGCCCTAAAAGGGTAAAAGCAAGCCCTGACTTTACCTAATATGGTCAAGTTGCCATTCTGATTGGCAAATCTGTGGCCAACGAACCATTAGTCTTGGGCTCCATTGATAAAAGAGATGAGCAGGCAAACACAACATTCTCTCTCTGTGCTTCTGCCATTGCTTCTGCCTCATTGCTCTCTGCTGTTGTACCTGCCATGCTCTGCCTGCTACATAATAACAAGCCCTGATTCTTTGGATTTGTCTACCTGGAAACTTGCCTCAAGTGTACCAGGATTAGGTGTTAAGTGCTTTCACATGATAGGCTCACTCAGCCAGCATGATATTGTGCTCGTCTGCAAGACATCCTGCCTGCACCTCTGCAAACCTCCGCACCAAGTCTGGAGTCCAAGAGAAGCCAGGATCAGGTCAGGGATCATCTGTCTCTCTCCCAGCACCCTGTTAAAGCGTGGGAAGATCAACAAATATTAAGACACCGACAGAACTCCCTGCAAGTGTTTGGGTACTGTCTGGAAACTGTAGTTAGCTCCGAGAATCCGGAGATAGTATTTTTGTGAGTAAATTCTTACAGTTTCTAAGTGAATCCAAGTGCCTTCTGCCTTAAGCAGAAAGGAGTTTCTCAAGTCCCTCTAGTGGGCAAGGGGTATAATCGGCTGCAAAAACCTCTCTTCCAATTCAATTAAGTTTAATGTTTGTTTTATTATTGCTAGTTATTTCTTAAGTGTTCTAGATCCTCTGTTTTCCTCTGAGTAATGTTTTTCATGACCATGCAAAGAACCTGATTAAAAATAGGTAATGCAGTGAAATTAAATATATTAATATAAAAAATAATAAACAGTATTCATTTTTAAATAAATAAATTCTGCCCTACCATTACAATCTTGATCCTCCAAATTCCTGTTTCTCATGAGAATCCAGGGGAAAGAACCAGAGTCAGATCATACTGTCTCAGACTCTTCTATCACCATTTGTGTAAACAAAGCCTAGATTTTGACTGTGTCAGTTTGAGTAGCTGCAAAAACTATGCAGCTCTTATTAATTCAAAATATTTGATAAATGTTTTTATCAAACAGCATGACTAAGAGAAATCTATTTGCAAACAACTGATGAACAAACCAAAGCAAAATAATTCCATTTCCTATAAAAAATAACAAAACAGAAGGAATACACATTGTCACAGAGTATGGAAAACTTCAGCCAAACCTCCTCAGAATTGGGATTTGGAACTGCTGAAATGTTGATCTGCCATTTGAAAGTGTCATTAAGTAGCTGAGTAGTTCTTGGGTTGCTTTTCATAAAAACATATTTGTTAGCAAAGGGTGTATGTGATTTAAGTTGATAGCAGGCTGGTGGCAGTGCTCTCTTTACCTTCAATAGCCAAGGCTGTTTGAATAAATTGCATGTCATTATGAAGTCCACCAGAAATCAAATGTTAGAAAAATAAAGCCTTCATGGCCTCACAATGAAAGAAATAATATCAGTTTTGTGCCTCCAGCTGTACACCCCCTTCATTATGTAGGAAAGGAGTTGGTGTACCTGCCAGCTGTCAGCACTTTTTCATCTGTGTCCTGTTTTCGCTCACACTGCTTCCTCTGTGATCTGAATACTCAAACACACCCTTTCTAGAGTTACATGACTATATCCTGCTGCAACAGCAGGAGCCTCTTAAAATCTGTTTTTCAATCTTAAAACATGCAAATTATTTAAGCAGCTCCCACACTTTATGAGTTTTTGCTGAAATAATTACTCTTTCTTTGATTCACCTCTGAGCTGCTGAAATCTGATAAAATAGAGAAAATCATCCCAGATAAACACAGTGTCAGAGAAAAGAGCTGGAAATGATGATAAAATTAGATTGAAGTAATAACAATGAACTATCCTGGGGTAGAAGCTATTTTGTGGTCAGAGCCATTTCCTCAGGACAACAAAGATGCCCTTTAAGGTACCAGAAAAAAGAAAATCAGTATAATGAAAACTAAAGGCTTACTGCAGATTCTTTTGTGTAACTTAGATCAGTTTTCAGAGTACGAGGCACAAAACTATATACTTGCATAAAGTCATCAGAAATTAATGGGAGCTCTAAATCTTTTGATTGAAGAGAATAAATTGTGGGGGGGAAGTTATTTTTTAAAAATGGTCTTCTGAACTTTTTGTGTAGTTGTAAGCTTGTTGGGTTTTTAAGAGGTGCTAAATAACTATTTAGGTGTATTCTAGACACTACAGGAAAATAGGGCAGGAGGAGGCCTTCAGAGTTCGTGCTTTAAAGCAGGCTAACACTCCTGACTGAAGTTTAGTTAGTTTGTTCTTAAAGCTCTTCAGTGATGAGAGCTTCAAAACTTCCTGTGTAAATCTAGTTTAATGCTTCATGTGTTTTCCATTTTATTTTATTCTCTGACAGAAATGGATGAGAAAAACCTAAGATACACTCTCATTCTTGTGGGTTTTGTTTCTCTCTCTCTTTTTTTTGGTGATTCCTAGAGCCCTAGTTAAGTGCCTACAGATTTTCTCATGAGAGAAAAATGCTGCTTGACTGAATCTGAAAGAGGAGGCAACTAAGAAGATGAAGCATAGAGTCAGTGTAAGCTAAACCTCCATATAGTTAGAAGATGTAGCTAAGAAGCAACTTTGTAATGAAAATCAGCCTTTGGGAAAGGAAATAATAACTGGCAGCCACCCGAACAGTTTTGGTCAGATTCACTTTCTTCCCTAACATCATAAGCATCATATCAGAAATTGAAAACTGAACTCTGCCTTTCACCATTGTACAAAAAGAGGACTGTGATGAGATATTTATAACCGGTTATCAATTATGATTATTAATATATATATANCTTCCGGACCCTGAACAGAAGGAAGACTGAGCAAGGGTTTAAACCAGCCTGGCAGGATTTATGCCTACCAGGACAAGGACATATATGAAAGGTTTCCTGAATTGATTCTTACTGCTCTATTCTGAACCTTTAGCATAATCTTGGACTTATTTACCCACCCCAATGGTACCTTAGGAACATTTTGAAGTTCCTTTTCATTCAGCAAGGACACAAACATTCATTTGCCTGTTTGCTTCTTGTTTTCCAAAATGGAACTTGAATCATTGTCTAGATTAACTTCTGCTAAATACTGTTACCACAACCTCAGGAGAGATGCAGAGGCAGTCAGTCCAGGTCAAGGTAGTCATTTACTTGAATGCTCTTTCTCTCCTCTCTCCTGCCTCATCTTTCCAAACCTGTTGTTCTTTTCTTTGGGCATAGCCTCTGTGATTACAGCCTTGGATTTATAAAACCATATTCAGCCTCTTCCTTGCCTTCATATCAGTCATTTATTATTTTATTATTCACAGAATTATTTTTAAATTATTTTGATGTTTTATATTATTATATCTATTATTTCAAATACTCATTAATTTTATTTTTTTCAAACTTCTCCAAAGGAGACAAATGGAGAGCTTTATCTAGGACAGAGAAATCCCTCTTGACATCATTTCTTAGCTATAACCCCATGCTGACCCTCTGCACATTTAAGCTTGTAGAAATCAAATAGCAGCATAGCAGTGAACACCATCTCCACAGCAAGGGAGAAGTAAACAGCTGGAGCAAAACTTCAAACCCAATGACCTATTGTGAATGCCGTTAAAATTGTTTTAGAACTCGTGATCCTTCTGTCCTTTGATGTTCAGAGAGGGATGCCTTTGATATATCACACCGATAAGAGGCTTGTTCCATTAAGCTGTGGTGATTCCAGCTTTCATGCATCATTTGACAGAGAAAATGAGAATTTGCAGAAGTAATAGCTAACGTAAAGTATATTAGGTTGCGATGCAGTTAGACAGGTAGGAAATAAAGTTTATGCTCTATGTGGTAGAAGGCCCTCCACATTTTATTGTATGTGCATAAAGGGGATCTTTTCAGGTTAATTTTTTCCATATCAAATTTTAAAAATGCTAAGGCCACTCTTTCTGGAGCAGCCTGTATCCTCTTACTGGAGGTTAGGATTTAAATTTGAAATAAATATTCTTACACAAGTCATAAAGTTTAAATTGAAACTGGGAGAAGCAAAGGAGAGCTGCAAACAGAAGTATGAGGAAAATAAAATGGTAGTTTATTTAAATAATAGTTTCACTAGTTCCATATCCCACTTAATATCTTCAGACATACACAGACATGACCTTAACGCTTAAGTAACGATTGTGTGACATTTTTTACAGGGCCATTTCCAGACACTGTCCAACTACTTGCTGAAGTCCACTTTGAAGAGGGACTTCTTCACTATCCATTTCTACTTCTAAGAGAATGGGAGGAAAGCATTGGAAACATCAAGAAAGTGCCTTTGAATTAATGTCTTTGGTATCTGAGAAAAGATTAGTGGTAGCAAAATAATTTGTTGCATAGAGAGTTGTGAAAGTGACTTGCAGTGAGAAAATATATTGCAGCCTATTAAAATATCCAAGCTTTTTGGACACACCATAAGTACTCAGGTGATAGAGCTTTCCACTCCTGCTGCACTTTAATGGATCTATAACCTGCTGACACTTGTAAGCAATAATCTCAATTGCCCATCAGAAGAACCATTTACTATTATTTACAAGAAAGGAAAAAAAAATTTGGGGTATCACTATTTCTGTAAGGAAACTTAGCAGCTAGCAAGAGGGACAAAATCTGCTTTCCTTCATACCATGCCCTTAGAGAAAACTTGTTTTAGGATTTCATGAGTAAGTCTCAATTACTTCTATCAGTGCTGACAGTTTCCTGGAAACATTATCCACTTTCAAAATGTGTTTCAGCTGCACCAATTTTTTTCCCACTCTACAGCCCTAGAATAGAAGACAAAAAGTAGGAAAAAGCATGTGTCTGTGCACGGTGTTTCTCTAACTGAGGTGCTTCCCTGGCATCTATAAAACCCAAGTTAACTTCACTGATCCATTTGTTTTGTAAAGAAAAGTTCTTCTCCAAGAGCATGGAGATGGCACCAAAACAGGCAAATTAAAAAACTCTCCTCCATGCACAGGCAGAGTAAATAGCCAGCTTGTAACAAGTATTTGCTTCTTTCATCAACATTTAGAATCACAAATTTACAATTTATTCTTATTTTTGCCTTATCATCCAACCCCCACTGCAGTGAGCAGGGACATCTCCACCTAAATCAGGTTACTCACAATTACATCCAATGTGACTTTGAATGTTTCCAGGGACAGGACATCTGCCATCCCTCTGGGTAACCTGTGTCAGTGTCTTACCATCCTCATTTTAAAAAAATGCGTTCCTTATATCTTCTCTGAATCTCTCGTTTTTCAGTTTAAAACCATTACATTTTCTCTTGTTGCAACAGGCCCTGCCAAAAAAAACTGTCCACATCTTTCTTAAAGGCCATTTTAAGTACTGTAAGGCTGCAATAAAGTTTCCCTAGAGTCTTCTCCAGGCTCAGCAACCCAAATCTCTCAGCCTTTCCTTACAGGAAAGAAATTCCATTCCTCTGTTTTTGTGGCCCTCCTCTGGACTCACTCCCACAGGTTGGGTCCTCGAGTATTGAGGACTTCAGAGCTGGATCCATCACTCCAGATGGAATCACCTCCCTCGGCCTACTAGCCACACTTCTTTTGATGCAGCCTAGGACAGAGTTGGCCTCTGGGCTGCAAGCACACATTACTTCTGCAAGATTATATTTTCATCAGTCCCAACCATAAAGAATAAACATGGCTATATTCTAATGTCCTAAGCTTTCCACAGGTCTTGGTCCTTTGTTTAGCTTTCATCTCAGCACATGTAGATGCTGCTCCAGATCTCAATTCTCTATCCCCTCTCCTGCTACTACGATATGTTGTATTTAGATAGAGCTGTATTCAGACTTTGTATTCCTTTGATTTCAAGCAGGAGGAGTTAGTTTTGAAAGTGTTGGAGCCATATGTTCATGTCTTTTGTTTTTTGGGGCTTTTTTTGTTTGGTTGGTTGGTTTTTTGGTTTGGTTTTTTTTTTTTTTTTGGTTATCATCTTTCCCTTGGAAAGTTTTGATCAAGAGGGAAATGCACTACAAAGTACTAGCATGAAAACTGGTAGTCTATAAGCAGTACTCAGAAATATTTCTTTCTACTGTTTTTGCTGCTGACTGAAACTTCCCTTCTGTTGCCACAGAAGTTCTACTTCTATGTTATGAAAAAACAATTATGACAGTTTAAAGTTATGTTTTGTTTAGATATGACAGTCTTGCAGTAGTATTCTGAAGTTAAAAACTGAATCATAAGTCCAAAAAAAAAAAAAATATAAAGGTCTAAGAGCTCAAGGTGTGGTAGAAAACTGAAGAACATTAGAATTCAGTGAAAAAAAATACGCATGTCTAAATGCTTTTTTCTATACTCGAGGAGGAGATTCTCATTCAATAATTCAACCACTTTTTTTTAAATTTTAGCTACTACATTAGTGACTGTAGTAAAAATCAGCAAGAAAAACACACAGTTGCAGAATGGAAATAATCCCCAAAGTAATAGATTATCACACAATTTGTTTACAAATTTTGGAGCATTACAGATATTATTAATTTTCTAGTTCAGCTACATATATATCAAATATGTTGTAAAATTACTTTTTTTTTTTAATATCTGTACTCTCATAGGATCATAGAATCATAGAATGGTAAGTTTGGAAAGGACCTCAAAGGTCATCTAGTTTCAACTCCCTGCCATAGGCAGGGACACCTCCCACTAACTTCCTAGTAGCTATTACTACTTTCCCTTTAAAACATTACAATGTAGTTTAGTACTGTGATGAAATAGCCTGAATATCTGACAAGGAAATAACAGGTTTCACTTGGTGTTTCAAACCCCCTTTTCAGTGGCTAAAATCATCCTGTCGTTTGCTTTTCTATTTGTTGTCTTCAGGGGAAAAAAAATATTTTGTTTTATGAAACTGTGTTGCTAATCATGTCGATTTCATAAGTTCTTTCTGTTTTCTGTGGCACTAAAATGTATTTGTTTGTCAGCATTCTGGCTACTTGATGTTTGCTTAGCTTCAGAAGTGTAGAACCTGAGATGGTCACAGAGTATAGGAGCAATGTGTACCATTCAAAACTCATTGATTTCATCATCTAGATACAACTAAGGAGACTTCTGCAGTTCTGTGTCTCACATTTGAAAGAACTCTTTACTCATTCACAAAGAAAGCAAACTACTCTTTCATAAGCAAGATCTTGCAGCTCCCACTTTGATCCCACAATTCAGTGTGTTAAGAACACCCTAAAGAAAATTGTATCTTACCCCTCATTTCAAAATCCACTCTCAGAGGTGGTCAGAGAAATTAATAATCATTATTTTAGGTACTGTGCACAAGGCCTTTATAAAGGTTCAGTCCATCTGTTGTGGTACCCTTAAAGATGAGAATCTCAACTAAGCTTTCTTTAGGCTTTATAGAAGTGATTTTGAAGTGATTTTGAGTATTTAGTTCAAAGGACTGCTGACATAGAAGTGATGGCTGCTTAGATGCCAGACTAAAATGGCAATTTCAGGGTTTTTCCTCCTAAAGAACATAGAGAATTCCTTATTCTGCTACAGTGGAGTGTTTTAACTCTGATCTGTGCTGGAGAATAATGATTTGGCTGTCACTTCCAATAGGAATGCAAACTGAGATGATGGAAACCAGACAGCTTCCCAATAAATCCTGACCTGAAACAACCAGCTAGTTTTATGGAGACTGATAACTCCTGGCTTTTCTGACTACGTTGTAACATGAGCTGAGTCTTGGCCGATGATTAAAGGGAAAATACTCATATTCTACTACAGAGCTTTGCCGTTGGTATTAGTAATATTACACCACCATCTAGAGGCTCAGCTAAGATGAGGCTGCTGTAAAGAAATGCGCATCAGAAATACACATTAGATGTATGGAAATGTGATTAGCTCTGCTTTGAATGAGTTACATAGAACCACCAGGACAATTTCCAGAGCATTTCAACAAAGCAAGTGGAAAATATTTGCTGTTCTGTGCAACCCAAACATTGGCACAAGTGCCTGAAAAGTGATTCCTGTTTCTAGTAACATTTGGTCTGCCATGATGGGTTCCAGTGCATGCTCAGACTTTCAATGTTTTTAGCCTAATGGAGAATTTAAGAAATCTTAGTGTAAAGTCTTGCTTCTCCTTGAAATACAAAATTCAAAGAAAATCATCCTTCCCAGAATTCCTTAAACCCATTTTGGAGGGTATTTTGTTTCTAATAATCATTGTAAGAAGATACTGTTTTGAAGTACCTTTTGACAAGCAAAATTTTGTCCTTTTAGGCTCATTTTGCTGAAAGTTGTCAAGGCCTGACAGTGCAGCTCCTGAGTATCCTGCAACAACTTGCTGGTTATCTTCTGAAGGAATCCTTCTTGACTGTCAGGCTGAGATTAAATTCTTGGGGATTGAGCAGAAAGTCTAAGAGCCTGACAGAAAGGGCACAGACAGACATTCTCACTTATGAAAGTAAAGGTGCTTTAAAAATTTTATTTAACCCTGCATTTCCTTATGTTTATCTTTTTGCATATTTTCATTATTAATGAAACTTGATGTGGTGTTTTCGAAATGAGCCAGGGGACAAACACCCTCACATCTAGTTCTGTAGAAGTCTTTGTCCACGTTAGATGCTGAGCAGTAAGTAGATCACTATGCTGGCATTTCTTTGCAGTTGTCTAAAGATGAAGATTTAATGAGGGTAGAATTTATGGCATAGTTCCCTAGGCAGAATATAACTTTTCATACAGGCAAATTTTTCTTAACAAGCCCTAAATGAAGGTGATCTTTCTCCTGCATTTTATTTTTGATATCCAGGTAAAGATTATTAATAACTATGAACATTATTAACACTAAATCTCACCAGGAAACTTATTTACAAGGTTCAAAACGCATAGTTTGGATACTTATGCACACAGGGAACAGGCAAAACTAGAACACTTCAAGAAATAACTAGCAAATGCAAACATTATACTGGAAGAGAAGGTTCTTGCAGTCAATGTACCACTTGTGGTTAATTATCCCATTTATCCACTAGATGGACTAAAGGAGCTCCTTTCTCCTTATGGCAGAAGGCAATGGTGAATTACAACAGGCTTTAAGTATTTACTCACAAAATTATCTCCTGACTCACTGGGCTAGCTACAGCTTCAAACAGTACCCAAACACTTGTAGAGGGTTCTGTCAATATCTTGTGAGACTCTAAGGCTTCTGATTCTTCCCAGGGTGCTGGGGAAAGGAAACAGACTATCTCTGACCTGGACCTAATCTCTCTGGACAATCTGTGTGTCCCTTCCAGGGTTTCTCATCTTGGCAGGATGTCTTGCAATGTGCACTTAGCACAATGTCATGCTGGCTATGCAGGCTGATCATGTGGAGGCATTTAGAGCCTGATCCTGGTAAACTTGAGGCAGTGGAGTTTCCAGGCAGTTCAGGATACAATAAGGTAGTGAGCAATGGCAGGAGGCAGCAGCAGGCATGAATACAATGGCAGAGCATGTTATGTTACCTGCTCATCTCTTTTTATCAATACAGCCTGAGACTAATGGGCTTTTGGACTCAGAATAGCCAATCAGAATGGCAGTTAGGCGAGCTTGACCATATTAGGTGAAGCCATAGGCTTGCTTTACCCAAATTTGGGAAAAACATAGGCCTTGCATGAAGCAGGCACAAGCTAAGTGTGTGTACCTTGTTTACCACAGGAGCAAAACCAGTCTGGGCAAGCCAGAGTCCTTGGACTCAATGGCTCCAGGTTCTTTGTCTTCTTTTCCACAGTTGCATCTTCCCAAAACAGGAGAGAGAGCAGAAAAACATGTCTGGGCAAGCCAGGACCTGTATAAGCCTATTTTGGCCTATTTAGGCCTACCACGACAGGCAGCTTACCTGAAAAGGTTTATAAAAGAACTACAATACGGAAAAACTAGTTTGTAAAACCATGCCTGTATCAGATGGCTCCTGCTCAGCAATCCTAGGAGCCCCAGCTCTCCAGTGAGCAACATCTCCACAGTCTGTAAAACACAATGTCACTTTAGATTGTGGAAGTACTTCACCAAATACAACAGAACATAGGCATCATAAAGGAAGATTCAAGTGCAAATCAGATATATACAGTTAAATAGTGAAAAATGCAAGTCTCAAACTTCAGTCTATTCCCATAGCACCTAAAAAATCCATCGGTGTCTTTGTTTTAACTGGGGAGATTTCTCAAGGGCTCTGCATAGTGCCTCTGGCTATGCTGACAGCAGTAACTGTCTGGCTAAGGCTGATAGCTTTCATGCTGCTCACCTCTAAACTCTCCTCTAAGTCAGAATTTTCAAACGAGGTAACATTCTAGTTTCATCTTCTGAAGGTCTGATGAGGGTGCACTGCTTGATGCATAAGAGTGACATTAAAAAAAAGTGGGATCAGCCATGGGATTTGAAGATAGCACTCTGTTCAGGAGAGAAGACAGTTGATTCAGCACCTTTCCCAGCTACAAGTGATTCCAGGTTACCTCTCCTGTGTTTTGACTCCCTGTGGTGGGTCCCCATAGGAAAAAGCATGAGTCTCACAGTTACGTTGATGAAGAAATATTCCTGATCCCTGCAGTGAACAAACCCTTTGAATTACAGCCAGTGACTGCTGGACAGAAATGCTAAGACTTCGCAGATGTGTGTCCCGCTGCAGCTACAGAACAAGGAGCTTGTGTTCTAGCAAATAATGGAACTTTCTAAGTGTCACTTTTACCTGAATTGAATTATGCATGTTCATGATTAACCAAGAGAGGAGGAAAGAAAGAGTGGAACATTCTGTGGCTTTTACAGGAAGCCACATAAGGTATTAAGAGATACTAATCCCCAAGACTAGCTCTTTATGAGCTACCACACATAAACACGCATAATTAAGTTTATGTTAATTTTTTGTTGTAATTGAACTAAATATTATTGCCAGAAATTTCAATTACAAAAATAAAAAGTAGCCAAACATCTCTAATATAAATTTCTATTCTAATTTATTCTAACTCCTAAAAACCCCCCAGCCACGTGCTAAAGTTAGTAAAGAAAATCAATGTGGTGTTGATTCTCATGCCCACAATAGATTTAAGAATGCAGAGACCATTGCAACAAATAAGAGATATATTTCATTAACTGAAACTTTATGAAATTTTATTTATGACAATGTCACAAAGCTAAATTTTAAGATAATATGTTGGGTTTTCTAGCCTGTTTCTAAGCTACTTTTTTCCCCTGCCTTATTGTCCTGGTACTTTTAAGAAAATAATTGCATGGATTATAAATTATGAAACAGCCATCTAATTCATAATGAGTGGAGAATCTTTCTCTTGGTGGAGGATCAATGGAGCAAGTATGTTGTGCAAATGGTTCCTGTTAGCCTACCATTGCATCAACTGTTGTAAAATCTCTCTGACGATTCGAAATTTTGAATTGAATTCCCTGCACTCCCACAGCCCTGTCTTCAAGGCTTGTTATATGCACTAGTAAATCCAGATCGTACTTGAGGTGGCTGTGTGCAGTGAGGTAATACCCTTGCAAAAGACCCCATTTCCGTAACGTTAAAGCAGTATCTTTAAATTCATCAATAAAGCTGGATAGATCAATAAAGCTCTGGATGAGATATAGTTCTCACAGATCATTCTAGAGCCAATTCCATGTATGCAAATAAAAGGGGACTTCGTGACTTCAGAAATTATTGAGAGTTGTGTTTGGCACCTTTTGTTTGAACCCAGCCGTCTGATGAAAACCTAACCATGGGGAGACACTTCTAGGTCAGGCAAAGAAATAGGAACAAGGTATCCACAGTCATCAGTTGGAACATACCAGTGGCTGTTAACCAGCTGCCCCCGCCTGAAATACAGGGGAAAATGAAATGCTGGTTCTAGACAGCGTCATTTCCATCGTGGTCAGGAGATGGCGACATTATAAAACCCTCCATGACATGTAAACTAGGAAACCAATTTTGTATGTGGGAAACTTTTACCTGTTTTGCCATTGCTTAGACATATGAGACTGTTAATAGCTCTAATACAAGCAATTCTGCTTGTCTTTAAGTGATTACCTTAAATGATCTACTTATGTATATCTCTAACATGTCAAACATCTTCTGTGATGTAGTGTATCAGTAAGAAATAGTCAGTAGTGTGGTTAATGTTCTGTCTATAGCCACAATGCCTGGCACAATCATCACACTATTGTTAAGGGCGGGGGCAGAATCACTGGATAAGGAGCTGTGGGGGCAATTAATCACCGGATAAGGAGCTGTGGGGGATTATTTAAGTGTCTAGAAAGCCAGCTCAGACTGCCTTGCAGTAGTATCTTATGAAAATGGAATTCAGCATTCATCAGGACTTCACAAGGGGCTTGGCATAAGGAGCTGAAATAATGAGGTTGTGAATAACAGGGTAAAGTGGGAATGATCTGAGATAATGAGATACAATGGTAGGATATTGGCTAAGCTGCCCAGCAACATGAAAGTGGGTTCCAGCATGGCACAGGTCACAAGTTATACCTGTTAGTGCAATAGCAGATCTTTTGGATCATCAGTTTAATAACTACAACAAAGACAAATGTTTTCTCAGAGAAAGCCTGAAAGACACATGAAGTAATTCTTATTCTACTCTCCCAGTACTAAGCTTCACTTGAAGTAATGAGGCCCCTTTGTCTTTTCAGGGAGATGTCAGTCCACTGGAGAGAACTGAAGAGGATGAAAACGAATGGTTAGAAGTTCTGAAAACATGACAGAACAGGGGAGAAGTGAACTCTGAGAGGAGAAAAGGTAAAAATTATCAAATACTCTTCACAGAGAAAAAATAACATTTGTTTTCAGTGGTTCAAGAAGTAATGAGTTAAAGTGTAGCATGGGAATATCCATTTAGAATAGGGAAATGGGCAGAGTACTGGCCATGTATCTTCTGGAGACCTGAATTCAAAAATTATCAGTACTTGTGTAAGGATAGAAGATACACATTTGGAAGGTATTTATGTAGGGCTCTGTCTTAATGCAAAGGAAATGTAGATAGTACCTCCACTTACTGTTTCCTTGTTTAACGCATAGAGGGTCCCAATTCCTCCTCTGTACAACAGCACAATCACATCTCACCCGTTCAGATAAACAAGCGCATGGGAGACAGTGCAAAAGATTAAGCATGTGTCAGACAGAACAGAAAGGCCCATGGCAGAGAGGCTGTTCTTTGTTTGACAAGACAGAACCACAGATGTTTTCTTAGAGCACCTATGCGGTGACAGCTTTCAAGGCTCAGGGACGTCCTCAGCCAGGGGTACAGTTTTTGTGTTGGGCTCCATTCAAAGGATTTGTCTTCAATAAAGCAGGCTCCCTCTGTTGAGTGAAGGCTTACAGAATCACAGACTCTCAGAAACATTTAGGTTGGAAAAGCCCCTCAGGATCACCAAGTCCAACTGATATCCCTACTCTACAAGGTTCACCCTAAACCATTATCCCCAAGCACCATATCCAAACAACCTTTAAACACATCCAGGTTGGTGACTCAACCACCTCCATGGGCAGCCCATTCCAGTGCGTGACCACTCTTTCTGTGAAAAAAAGTTTTCCTAATGTCCAGGTTAATGTTTTGGATGGACAGTATCATTCTGATACTATTTTAAAGTATCACAAGGGATCATATCAGCTACATTGAAGAAATAACAGTGAAGATGCAATGAGACCAATTTAACAAGTAATAATGGGTTAATGTGTTAAATTTGTATTGTTCAGGTGCAGTCAGTCTCCATTCCATTCCATTTACTCAGACATTTCAGTGTGACTGAAGAAGAAAGCACACATGATACCCTGTGCTGATGAATTAGTGACAGACACATGAATGGAAACTGCTCCTTTTTTTCAGAAAATCTAGTATTAAGCAAGTGCCAGATCTTTGTTAGGGTATGGAGCTGCTATTACTCTCTGTATTTATGTATACAAAGAACATCTCACACACAAGATACCACTTAAAATTATGAAGAGATAATGAAAAGAGGAAAATGAAATACTGATAGTGTGTTTTGACAGGAAATATATTACATTCTGTTTCAGGCTACACAGACATGTACAAAATATCCTCACAGCTATGAAAATAAAAAAATAATATGATGCTTAATAACCTGGCAAGCTAAAATTTTCAGTCAAAATGTCTATATAATTACTTTCCAGATTCCTCTCTAACCAAGAATATAAATTATCTGCTTCTCCCAGTAAAAACTAGGAAACCTTTATAGTAATGACTGAATGAGACAACTGGCTGGATTAACTGAATAGCTAGAAAAAAGGACCTGTAACTTTGCAGGAAGCTTATCTGATGCGTATGGGAATCAAAATGTCGATCACATTACAATTACTTTAGCCAGAGCTGAAGTGGGAAAGTGAGTATACAAGATGTGCATCCCCACTGTCATTTTATGAGCATACATTATGGTGTTTAATGAAAAAACCTCACTGAATCATACATCTTCCTGTGGAGAAAACAACTCTTTTCTGCAGTTGCTCAGTAAAACCCAAAATATACTTCCTTTAGGAATTTCATGTATAGAAATCAAGGTTATGGACTGAGGGGGGGTTTTTTGGTTTGTTGGGGTTTTTTTGTTGTTTTTTTTGTTTGTTTGTTTGTTTTGTTTTTTTGTTTCATGTTCTCCACTAAGTCCAAAGGCTTGAACCTTTTAGAGAAACTCCAAAAGAGAAAAGTATGAATTACCAAGTCTTGACTAAAATGACCAGCAAGGAAAACCTGAAGATGCTGGAACTCTTGTTTCTGTGCCATCTTCTAATCCAATGTGTGACTCTATGTGCCAGCAGTATCTTAGCTGATCTGCCCTGGCATAGAGATAAGGATTAGATTGTACTTTTCATCCCTACAATTAGAGAAAACCCTGAGCAGCCTGCTTTGAGCAGGGGTGTGGGGACCGGAGACCTCCCAGGCTTCCTTTCTAACAGCATTATCCTATTACTGTATGATGTAATATGATTATAGGAATTTACTTGAAGCATGCTGAGGTTCTGAATGATTGCAGTGGCATATGGAGGAGAGCCAAGACATACTTCAGTAATAATAATTCTTACTGAGAAAGGACTTTCTTCAGGACACTGCCTACTAAAGCTGACAACGATGCAAATCCTCCAATTAAGTTCAAAAATGAGTGCTTATTTGGAGAAGTTTACTGAGTGTGTCAAATTGATACACTTATTATGGCTACAGTTAGAATAATGTGGGCTCTAGCAAACAAGGATGTGTATCTGGCAGGGAAAGACAGAACAAGTCGTTAAATACTGCTTTGTTTCTGCAATATGTTCTAAGCCCTTTCAAAACATTTTCATCTGTCCCCAGTGCAATAAAGACCTTTAAAAATAAATGAGATTGGATTCTGTTAATGCAAAAGCACTTGAGATTCGTGTTTGTATTGTGCATTGGGCAAGTCTTTACACAGTTTGCAGATGAAATTAGTATGCCCTTTGTAGGACATGGTGATGGTTCTTTAAGGCTGGCTGCAGACACAGGTGAGTTTTCTGATTGGGGTGATTTACAAATGGCTGTGGCAGAGGTTGAGCCCTGTGGCAGAGGTTTGAGCTGCATAGTTCTTTCTCCTTTAGTACAGTTGTTCTTTTCAAGAGAGCCTTAATTATTTCAGGAGCACTCTTCCTGCTGTAGGTGGAAAGATATTGGAAAAATAACTTTTCTGCATCAGGATCCTGCAACCAGGTAAGACTAATCTCAGGAAATACAAGCCCAAGAAGATTAATGTCTTCCATTTCTGATGCTGGCTGGTAAAAATGTAATATCTTTTGCATGCAGAAGTAATTTAAAGCTATGTCTGGAAAAGCTAACTGATAATTGGATTTTGTTATTGCCTTTATGGTTGCTGGCATGTTGCTTACTGTTCTGCCTGTCAGTACACAGAAGTAAAAGCAGTGGTATTTTAGATTTGGTGTCTTGATCTTTATCTTGTAGACTTTTGTACTTTAGAGCCTATTGGAGGAAAATATAAAACCTTAGGTTAAGTTTTATCTGATTTAAACCAACCATTTGTGTAATTCAATGTATAGAGACATTCCCCTAGGGCACTCTTTATTCAGTGCAGTTTTAGATTTTTAATGGATACATTCATCCAAAGTGCAGAAGACAAACACCAATACAAACTGATTAAGACGTAATCTCTTGCCTCAGATATGATATCGATTTGCACTCGGAACTGGGGTTGCATTCCAAACATTTGGATAACATTTCAGGTCACCGGAGAGCTGTTCTCAGGCTGCAGTATAGTGTCCTCCTCCTTCTAGACATAGGACTTTGAAGAGGTCAACCTGAAAACTGAGGCTGCTTTTGAGAGAACAGTATTTTGTATGCCGCAGTCACTGCAAGCATAGTAAAAGTGAAGCAATTGTCAGGTATGCTGAATGCCTCAAAGGCCCCTGGATGGTTTGAATTCTTTGGTTTCTGGTTCTTTGATCTCTGGTTCTGTTAGCTTATCTGAGTTGATTGGTCTTCAGCCATATTGAACTCTTATTCAAACTCAAACTTATTCAAACTTTTAGAATGTGTTTATCGCCTCTGCTATAAGGTGATACTAGGAGTGGGAGTTGAGTATTATATGAAACTCATGTGTAGCTGTAATATCGTTGCTGAAAAAACACTTTAAAGAAGTCCAATCTCTAATAAACTAGCATCCTAGCTTCAATGACACATCTTGGAAAACCTTCCACCATTACCTGGCATCATGGATAAGTATCCATAGCAAAACCAACCTCCAGGGGCATCTGAATTCATAGGCAAGCAGCAAGAACGCTGCTCTTGCACAATAGAAAAAGCCCAGGAAATGGAAGGTAGTCCACTGGCATCAGGAAAAAGCCTCCCAAAAGGACCTTTGAGTCCTGTGGTGCAGTATTTCCCTACCCTGTGTAACAGGGACAGCTACAATTCAGCCAGGACAGACAACAGGGACCTGTTCTTCAGCCTCTGGCTACAAAATATTTTCCTGTTCTTATAGAATTTGGTCTTAAACCTTTGGTTAGTGAACATAATTACCCCTGTCTAATACATAAAAGGGATACTTTTATATCTTAAATTGGTACATTTATTCATGTCTACTATCAAGATGGTTTTGCATTTACCTCAGGAAAGATAGAGCTGACATGAATGAAACTTCCTCAGGGCTTCACTGAGTCCTCCACCTCTATTCTAAAATTTTAGTGAAAGTTTCATGGGATGTTGTGTTTTAAAAACTGATTTTTGGCACAGTATGTTGGTTAATTTCTTAGTAGCTTTGTAATCCTGTATAGCTGATACTAGTACTTTATGATCAGCAATTTAATAAGCTCAGCCCTGTAACTCTACTACTCCTTTTACCTGGGGAAGGAACACTGTATCATGACTGTGCAGTAACAACCAGGGAAACTTAAAAAAAACACCAACCAAACCTGGAATACTCTAATGGGTGTGACATTTGCAGATCCTGATCTTGAACTATGTATAGAAAAGCACTCATACTATTTGAATGATAACAGAGCTATGGGTTATTCAGTAACCACTGAAGGTAAGGTAGTGGAGGCTTCACTGCTCAATCTGAAGCCGAATGCACAAGCAGCAGAATTCTGTTGACAAAGACTCACCAGCTGTCCAAAGGGAAGGCTATAAATACTCCAATTCCCTGTTTCCATTTGGACTCTACCAGGCCACTGCACAGTTACAGAAACAGTGAGGGTTTGTAACTTCTAGTGGGAGTAAGTACTGAACTGTTGAAGGTCATACAATTGCTAAAGAAACTAGTTAGCCTTCATCAGCCAGCCCCTACTAGTGAATGAAGACGACACAGGAAATGATCTAGAGAAGTTCTACTACAATAAGTAATTGAAGATGTGGGTATTGGTGATCAGTTAAACCATGTTGTACCTGAACAGTACAAGGTAAAGTAAAAGAGCTCTCTATAGAACCACATTTGAGGTACCTCAGTTTGGCTGGGACATCTAATACACATGAAACAAGTATTATCTCCTTTTTTTCCATATTTTGCTTCCTAGCCTCTCCTTGGTCAGCATGGGCGGATTGTGAAGGTTCAAAACTGTATAGTCCAGAACAAATAGAAAACTTTAGAAACTTAAAATGCTTAGTTTTAAACTTCAGTTCATAGAAACTTTATGAAATGTTTGACTTTTTCAGCTTTTTGAGAAGCTGTGGGAGTTTGTGTTAAACTGACAGTACTGACAGCATTCGTGCATTAGCAGCGTAAGCAATAATGAATTGCATTACAGAATCATCATAAATACTCTGGATTAACTTCAGAAGATCATAAGCAAAGTCTTGGTCACCTCTCATACAGTAACGTGGATCAGTAACTCTTTCCCTGTCTCCCTGCAATGTATCTTCCACACCAGGCACACGGAACAGTGGCTTTAGACATTTATTTAGTCTGTCTGTTTCAAAGTGGCTGTTTCTAATATAATATCAAGAATACACAACAATATTTTATACAGATTGCTTTATTTTATAAATTCTGCATTTATATCATTGCCTTCAAAAAGTAGTTTTTTTATACCCTTGTACAACTTGATGTCACTACACAGCACTGCTATTTTTTTAAACATTCATTGATTTCCAGATTGTAGTGACTGATTTCCCTCAGATCTCAAGTGGAATTCAATGCAGCAAAAACCTCATGCATCAGTGCTCCAAAATTGCAGAACGATCACTGTCAGCCCTAGCTGCCTAGAAACTACAGAACTGTGTGTTACTTTGGGTTCACTTCATGTCATTTCAGTTTTCCTCCCCTACTGAAGCCTGAGATCTCTTTGTTCTTTAGCATTTTATTGGTACACTGGTAAACACAGAAGTAGAAGAAATATTCAGTAAAATATTTTTGTATAATTTAAAGTTCTTAAAAAGTAATTGCTGTAGGAACTTTGTAGGAGGGAAAATATGTATGCTGGGAAGTAATTGTTCTTTTAATTTCCAAATCAAAATATCCCCAAATCTTCCCTAATTCATTCTACTGCAGGTTTTTAAACCACGAACTGTATCCTTTTTACTGCTGCATACGAATTAATGCACGTTCTGGAAGCAGAGTGAAATTGTTAAGGAAACACGCTGCATTCCACTGAAATGCTTCTTGTGACTGCCTACTGCAGACTACAAGACACGTTTTCATAGGCAGATCTTCCTCTGCTGGAGCATTCCCTTGTGAGAATGAAGTAATTATTATCTGCTAGAACTTTCTTCAGTGGGATTGTGACTTTGGGTATTAGATTGCTTGGTGCTTGTTAAGGTAGTGTTGGGCAAAATGGACATCTTTGAGTTATTGGTAGAAATGAGAAGGAAAAAATACAGACTGAAATCATCCTTTTCAACTCCTCTGTTCAACAGTCATTTGGACCTGTTGATCTAGAACTTCATCATCCGTTCCTCAGCAATCTCCACAGAGATTAGTGTTCCTTAATCTGGTCTCCAGATAGATTTGTATTGTTTCTGATAATCACAATGAGAAGACAGTGTGTGAACGTAAGACTGTCTGTAGGATGACTGTTAAAGAACTGCTTCCCTGGTCACAGAATCACAGGATTAACCAATTTGGAAAAGACCTCTAGGATCATAGAGTCCAGCCTGTCACCTAATCCTTCTAATTAACTAAATCATGGCAAGAAGTGCCTCATCCAGCCTCCTTTTAAACACCTTCAGGGATGGTGACTCCACCACCTCCCCAGGCAGCCTATTCCAATGGGCAATTACTCTTTCTGTGAAGAATTCCTTCCTAATGTCCAGCCTAAAGCTGCCCTGTTGAAGTTTGAGACTGTGTCCTCTTGTTCTGAAGAGGAATGCAGGAATGTATGCAGTGTCATTCAGAGTTAATGCAGAGGTGCTTAGGGTGGTTCTTGAAAGGTCTAAATCCCACTAGAATGGGGGCTGCCCATGAAGCTATTCCAGAGGAAGCAAAGCACTTCTGCTTTCAACGTGAAATTAAGTATATTTTGAGTAACTCATCTTCATGGTATATTAACCTGATCTGCTTGGGGATGTCCCTGCTTACTGCAGGGGAGCTGGAATAAACTTTTAGAGGTCACTTCCAACTCAGTGCATTCTATGATTATTCATAGGCTATTAGAACTTCTGCTTCACAAGAAGCTGTTAGTTTTTATTACTTTGCTTATCCTGCCTTAAGGTTTTGAAGAGAACCAAGTATTTTGTTCTCAAATATTGCCTTTCATTCATTTTAGAGCCCGTAAGTGTTTCCAGCTGTCTTTGTGTTTGCCTTAGCAAATCTTCTGGGGATAATGAGCAATTAGAAATTCATTAAGACTGGAGAAATATCAGGTCACGTTAGATATTACTATTCAACTCTAGCCAAGCAACAGTTCTGCTGAGTTGGCTGGAAACATGGATACACCTGATTGCTTGTTTCTACTGCTTTATAGGTTGTTAAGTGTGAGGCATTAAGCTCTAGCTATCTTTGTGGCAGAGAATCCTTAAATCTATGGTGGGTATGACAGACAACGTAAAGGGAATGCCTGTGAAAAGCATTTGCCTCATGCTGAAAGCAGTGTCTAGCTTGCCAGCTGAAGGGTAGACATGCTTCTGGCACCCTGTCTGCCTACTCGAGACTGTCAGAAAGGCCTTCAGTATGAAGCAAAGGATCCTCCTAAGATTTTGAAGTGAATATTTGTAAGGAACTTGTGTTTTTAAAAAAATTACTCAACTGGAATGCAGTCTTCTCACTGAAAGCATTAAAAATAGCAAGTTCTGCACATCGCACATGCAGTCTCTTCTGGGGTAACTTCTATGACAGATCTTGGCTGAGATCCTGTACTACAGACATGTTTTTCATAAGTGCCTGCAGACTTCAGTCTGTGCAGCTGTTTCAGTTGTTCCTTTTTTTCCCCACAATACTTTGTATTTTCCTATCAGCAATTTGATAAATGAATACTGTGCACGAGGAAAAAATACTGACCAATAAATGGACTCTATGCAGAATCACTGCAACCCTTCTGATCCATGATCGTACTTTAATGTCACTATAAAAACACTGCTGCTAAACCCTTTGTTACACTTAGTCTTTTTCCTTTTAAAGCTGATGCTACTCTTGGCCTTCCGATGATGTTTTAGCCCACTCTGAGACCTCTGTAGCCTCTTTTTTTCGTGTGTGCATGTGTAATTGTGGCTTCAGGATTTCTAATATATAATGTAGACCAGATTAGTTAACCTGTGGAAGACTGAAGAGGAAGGGAGGGAATATTAGCAGGCTTGCTGTCTCTCCTAATATAGAAGAAAATACAAACAATTTCAACTGCATTTTTGTATGTAAAGGACATCAAGGAAACTCAAAGAATAAGTTTTTCCATTGTAGACTACCTGCCAAATTTCTCATACCAGTTCTACATGGGTAATCACAACAGCAGGGTTTTTACCTTAGGCAGGTTCTCCTCTCTGTGACAAATAGCAAAGCTAGAATGTGATTTTGGAAGGTGAAGTATAGGCATGATTAATTCTGCTAAAAGCCTGATCAATTGTGGCATTCTTGTCCATGTAGACCAGAGATTCTGTAGCAGCATCAGATGTTTCATTCATAAGCAGATGCCTAAAATCAAAACAGGGTCTTCAAATCCATGGTGCCTTTGTGCGTGATGGGGCATTACATTAGTTTCATGGAATAGGTTATTAATTTCTTTTCAGTGTGAGTAACCTGCATGAGTGGGCACCTACATACTTTGGGCAAGTGCAATTCTGTCGTATTCATGGCAATGGGAAGGATGTGTGGTGTGACTAGTTCCCTCAAGGGCTGCTCTCACTTTTCTATCTGTCTACTCAGCTTTCTATTGGCAAACTTACTAAAGTTAGAGGGTCATATTTTGCCTGAGCTACCACTGTTTGTAGCTGCATAAAGGTACTATCTTCTCACTTTTTGCAGATGTGGGGGGTTGCCCATATGACATGAGGGGGAATTTCCTCCGTGTAGCCTCCTGAGCCAGTCTTTCAGTGCATATGCCTGAGATCTCAACCTCTACAGCATGACTAGGCTGTGCCATTCAATTTGATCTGTGTAAACTCAGAGAACCGATCCTCAAGTCCCAGAGGTTAAATGGGATTTGAGCTAGCCTGTTCTGATCTAAATGGGTGACATGCTGAGAGTGAAAATTTTTCCAGCAACTGTATTCTTGACACACAAAGCCATGTCAGAGGCTTGAAGTACTCATATCTTCGCTGTTCCGAGTGATGGTCTCTCTATGGGCATCAGCTAATCTTTGCTGATGTAGGTCAGAAGCTTAGTCACTGACATGCTGTCACCTTGATAAATATGCTTAGAAACACCTAAGCAGAGCACGTGATGGAATCTGTCACTTTTTAAATCATTCGTTCATATTGGTTAAATAGTAATAGGTGTCGCAATTCAGTTAAGCTGACGAAGTTCAACCACCGCCTTGAACAGGCCAGGAGCCTGCAAATCCCTTAAATCAGAGTTTCTAGACACCACATCTCTAAATTCAGTCACTTACCCACTCTCATTTTTTTTCTAAAATCTGAATAAACTTTCCCACTCGGTTGTCAAAATGGTCAATGGAAACAACCAACATGTATAAAACTCTTAATTTTGTGATGAGTTGCATATCAAAGCTGTGTTTCTTCCCTGGTGTCTTGCCCCACTGTATTGCAGAAGCTGTCTTTTTGGCTGGGTGCAGTATTTGGAACATAAGCCAAAGGATCAGGTCGGATCAAGTATCTATAAAAAGAAATGATAACTTTTATTAGAAAGATTTAATGTGAGCAAGGATAAAATAAGTATAGACAGTTGTAATGGTGAAAAGATCTGAGGAATTTTGTGAGAAATTGTCACTGTGCTCAACAAAAAGCTTGACGTTGATAATCTGGAGATGAACTTTAAAGAACTCCTAGTAAATCCAGAGTCTGCTCTGTTCATCAAATCCAAATCAGATTTGTTTAAACACATGAAAAACCTTCCCTTGCTTGATTTTTTTTTTTTCCTCTTTGTTTTGTTTTTTTAAATAGACACACCTGAATTTTACTTCCCAAATATACGAAAATCTGTGTTTCTTTTTAGAGTAAACTAAATAAAAGCCTTGTACCCGAAATATGTTAATTTGCAAGTTCTACATCAGAATTAATTCTGTACTAAGTAAAATTGAACAAGACTTTTGTAGTGATAAACATTGATAAAATTGTAAGCAGCCCAAATATATGATAAACAACAGCATAATAATAATAATGATAAGAATATGATAAATAACAAAAATTGAGGCTAGAGCCTCAATACTTTATAACTGCCCAAATATCACAGCTGCCAAATCTCAGTGGTCACGTTCTTCCCTCAGCAGATTGTTAAAATTTGGAACTCCCAGTTTAAGCTCTTGGAACTGAAACTGCAACTCTGAATTTGGCATTGTCAACACCAGCCTCAGAGCTAATAAGGAGAGTGTTAATCTCCAGGAAGAAACAAACAACCAACCAACCACATCAAAAGAATAAATAGCCAGTAGTGCAGTTTGGGGATTTGCTTTTTCGCTTGGGTTTTTGGGTTTTGTTTTGTGGTTGGCTGTTTTGTTGTTGTTGGAATGGGGGGAGTGTTGCAGCTGTCTGTCTTTTTTTAATGAGAAAAGGGCAAGTGATAGCAAGGGAATGTATTGTACTAATTCTGGAATGAAAAAGAACAAGGAGTGCTACTGCAAGCTCTGTTTGAAAGTGCATCATGCTCTGCTCAGAGTCAAAATATTAAATGTCTCAGTACAAAAATATTATGGCTATAAAATCAAAGAGCTGCTATTCAATGCACACTTCTTGAGGCGCACAGGTTAGATGAATATATTTCTTGAAATATAAGTGCTTTTGTTTTAATTGTTCAATAAAAACAGTGAGATCCCTGTCCCTTAAGCTCCATCAGGCCAGGATCCTATTAGCTTGCAAAGCTAATTCAGAGACTAGCAAGAAAGCTTTCTGAAAACCAACTGCTGCAAATGCTGCTTTGGGTGCAGCATTCTGTGTCTCTAAAAGCTGTGAAAATCTCCTGTCATGCTGGTTCAGAGTTGTATGTTACTTGATATACCTTCTACAAATTACAAATGTAATATGGGATTATAGCAACTGCAGAAGACTTAAGTTTTGTAAGCACAAGAAATAAGAGAATGAAGGTTGCATCTGTAGGACTTCAAGTGCATGTGTTTTGACTTTTGTCATGGTCATGCAGAGAAATATGTTATTTGGTTACGAATAAGCCACATGGGCATAAAAGTGCAGCTTAACTGCTGTCCAGACTCAAGGCCATGTTGGTCATGTCAGGCTTAAACAAATGTCTGAAGGAACTTAAGCTGAGACACAGGCTCCACTCATAAGCATCAGGAAATGAACATGTATCAAGCTAGATACATTCACTCAAAGACTAAATAGGTGTAGTTAATACAACACAAATGCAGCACCACTGCAAAGTTATGCAGTATTAGATACGTATTCCACCTAGACAGACTAGGTAACTGCATGTGAATTTACAGGTTGAGGATTAGTACACAACATACAGCAGTTTCACAATAAGGGGAATAGTATTATAAATAATTTTAAACAAATTTGATGGTAATGGCCTTTGCTGTCTGTTACAGTTAATGTACTGCAGTGCCACAAAGCACTACGAAGATTTTCTTTTAGTATATCAGGATAGTTCAAACAGTTTTCCTCTTTGTGAGCAACTAGTTAGATAGATGAGATCAATACAGATGTGGAGGACCTTTCTCAACTCAGCTGTGTGGTTTGGGTTTCCTATGGAGCAACTTGGGTATTTCAGTATAGCAAGGCAGAGGCAAGAGAGGCTGGAGGAAAGAAATGGCTCAGGCCTCAAACACAACAATTGCATTGGCTTTCAGTATGAGACAATGCCAGGTAATTAAAATCCCTGGTTTTCAAAACATCCTTGGCAGTTCAAATGTATGTTTGCTTTTTTCACGTACTCTGCAAAACCCCTGGAAAGCAAGTGAACAACTTTCCTGTGTTAAGGTCCTGCCATTTGTATGTGAATTATCTTAAACATGAATGCCACATGACATTCAGGGGAAGATTGCTGTTTGCTTTAGTGATCTTCGAATCTGTGTAACACAAATCCCACTTGAATGCACTGGTGTTTTTAAGGGTTGATCTTGCTTGTATTAAGACTGGGTAGCTTAAATTATAAGGGAGAAGTTAATGAAAATATTAATTCTGTGAAGACAGCTAGCAGACTTGGTTAGATTATTTCTTAAATACACAAAGTAGGAAGAAGGAGAGAATAAGGAGGCAAGAGCATTACTAACATATTTATGTATATTTATATGTGCTTTTTAAAATGCATGCTTGAATTATTATATTTATATTATAATCAGGTGTCTGTTTAAATAGAAGTCTCCATATGGATTTTTTTTTTTCACAGCTCCATGGGACAGTTTGGGGTTCTTTTCCAGCACAAAGATAATAAAATGAATTCAGGAAGAAATTGCAAACAAGAAATCTTGCAGACTTGTGATTCATTTTTTTGGTTTATGCTTTAACTTACACTATATCGTTCAGCTCTAATCTTGTGTCTGGAGAAGGATTGATCAAGATGTAGGAAAGGGTATTCTGATGATCATTCATTTCATCTAGAGGACAAAAAAAAACCCCAACATACCAAATTAACTACTTTTACAAGAAAATTGTGAAAAATACGGGTTCTGACAAACTAATCTGATAAAAGATCTTTGGTTCACAGAACTGTCAGTCATCAAAGTGATTTCAAGTAAGTTTTGCAACTTCTTTTCAATTGTACTGGAGCTGGAACCATCTGACATAACATGGTTTTGAGTTATTAGCTCTCAAAATATCTTCTTGTCTTTCCAAATATTCTAAACCAGTACTTTTGTACCTTTCAGTTATAGTAATTCTGAATGCAATCCCATTTTAATGTAATTTCATAAAATTAATCAAATAGTTTGGGTTGGAAGGGATCTTAAATATCATTCAGTTCCAACCTTTCTTGCCATGGAACACCTTCCACTAGGTCAGCTTGGCCTTGAACACTTCCAGGGAGGGGAGATGCACAACTCCTCTTGGCAACCTATTCCAGTGCTTTTCCAGTAAAGAATTTCTTCCTAATACCTAACCTAAATCTACCTTCCCACAGTCTGAAACCATTACCTCTCATCCTGTCACTACACTCCCTGACACAGAGCCCCTTCCCACCTTTCCTGTAGGCCCCCTCTAAGTACTGAAAGGCTGCAACAAGGTTTTCCTGCAGCTTTCTTTCCTCTAGGCTAACTCCAGATCTCTCATCCTGTTCTCATAAGGAAGGTGCTCCAGCCCATTGATCATTGTGGCCCTCCTCTGGACCTGCCTGAGCAGGTCCATGTCTTTCTTATGCCAGCAGCCCCAGAGCTGGACACAGTAGTCCAGATGGGATTTCAGCAGAGCAGAGTGGCAGAATCACCTCTCTCAAGCAGCTGGCCACAGTTCTTTGATGCAGCTCAGGATGTGATTTGCTTTCTGGACTGCAAGCGCACATTGCTGGCTCACATGCTGTTTTTCATTCACCTGTGTCCTCCAGTCCTCCACTCATCTGCCAGTATGTATTTATGCTCAAGATTGCCTTGACCCACGTGCAGGACCTTGCACTTGGCTGTGTTGAGCTTCACGGAGTTTGAATCCATGATAGGATGAGGTGGAAGGGCTTTAAGCTGGAAGAGGGTAGATTTAGACTGAATAAAAAAGAAGCAGCTTTACAGTGAGTATGGTGAGACACTGGAACAAGTTGCCTAGGGAAGTTGTGGATGCCCCCTCCCTGGAAATGTTTAAGACCAGGTTGGACAGGGCCTTGAACAACCAGGTCTTGTGGCAGAACTTGTCCCTGTGGCCCCATGGCAAGGGGGTTTGAAACTAAATGATCTTTAAAGTTCCTTCCAATCCAAACAATTTCTATGAATCTGTCCTGCAGTGTGTTTATATTTAATACGTATCACTGTAACCATACCATATCCTGCTGGAGAAAGGCCTAGGTGCTTCATCCTGTTTTTCACAAGTTCAGCAAGCTCCTGTCTTTCTGACCTCCTGTAAAGGTTCATTCGCTGCTGGCTTATCTTCTCAGCTGTTTTGCCAGAGTGCCTTGGTACCCTCCTGCTCAGCCGTCGAGCCCACTGCATGCTCTTGCGCCGCAACAAGGGGTGATCAGACTGATCGCTGGAGGTTGAGTTGCGATGATTGCTACGGTAACTCATCTGTTCTTTGGTGTCTTTAGTGTCTTCCCATTCTTCCACGCTGATAGAGATTTGAGACTTGAACAAAAAATGACAAGAGAGATCAAGGGCTTTAAAAATGGAAGCAGATAAAGATGTGTTCACAGTGCAGCTGAACATGAGGTTTGGCTGCAGTGGAGCTAAGGGAATTCAGCTGTTCTTCCTTAGCAAGGGTTCCTGAATTGGGCACCCTTTCCTAGACTTTGATTTGCTGTGTAAAACCCTCCTTTTATATTTCTCAAGTGAAAAAGCAGTTAATTGTTATTTATTGCCTAATTCCATTTTTATTCTGAAATCACTCCTAGCCTTCTGAACTGCCTCTCCTGAATCTAAGAGTCTGTTCTAAAGGACTTCTTCACTTTCTTCCAAGTGTGCATATTTTCAGAAATTCCAATTCTGTAACTTTTTTTTCTAATGCATATTGCGTAATCATTAAATAATAATCCAAGTTTGACTGTACCATTTTGAGAGCTCTTTTTTTAGACCACATGTGGAATGTGCCTGTGCCTCAAATGCCTTTAAAAAGAACACTAATTATGTTTATGTTGTAGCACTTCAAGTAAAATCAGAGTTTTAATATTCTAGAGTAGGATCTTGCAACAAGCCTCACACAAAGATCCAGTAATTCATCGAGGCTCTTCAGCTTAGCCTGCAATAGAAAGGGAGGGTTTTCTTTACAGAAAATTTCATGTTTTTTTAAGTTTTGTTACTGCCTCAGCTGATGTTATTTTGGATCAGGCATAGGAGAGAACCCTGAATCCCTGTGTACAGGAATGCTCTGTGATTATGCTGTTGCTGTTTGTAATTCTGAATTGTCATTTTGATTTTGCATGTATTTTACAGCAAGGATTAATGTAGGCAAAGTGTAAACCATATGACAAGAGGCTACTTGTGGATAGGATTTGGTGTGACCAAATCTGATAAGATCATCCTTCATACTCAGCTTTTATTTTATGTTTCTGTCTGCATTGGTATCTTTCCTTGTCCAAGTCTTCATAAATCAGCCATCTGGACTTGCTGGCAGCAGCACTGGAAAGGTAGAGTCCACTCATCCTAATTATTACAGCAGGGTAAGTCACAATTTTTGAACCAGAGATTAACTGGGATTGGCCATGTAAAAGAACACAGGTCTTGTGATTCTGTAAATCCTTAGATTGAACTTTTGAAACACTGGGATAGGTGAGTTGAGACCATAAATGAAGGTAAAGAAAGTTAAATATTTATTTCAGTCACTGTTTTGAGAAAAGTGTGCAGAATGGACCTTCACTGTATGCAGGAAAATTGTTTAAAGACAAATTAAAACCAAAGAAAACAAAACTCTTGAAGGCAGAACAAAAGTGTGTCTGGTAGTGGCAGCTGTTCAACACAGAGATAAAGGTTACAAAAAGTCCATCACAGAGTACTTCTGTCTGTCCTCCTCTGTCTTAAACAGTCTCAAACTTTCTGCTAAAATATTAATTTATTTTGAGGTTTGGTTGCTTTTATTTCTTTTGATTTCATTTCTTTTTTACACAGCTCATAAACCTGCTGTACAAGAAGCATAACTGATGATACAGTATCACTACTGCTATACAGTAGTAATTCATCACCTTAAGTTTTATGAAGCATTTGGGTTTTTTTCAGAATCCTGAAAGCAGAAATGGTGAAATCTCTGGAAAATACCATGATATACATTAAGTCTCTACATAATCACTGTTATTTTTACTGGGAAGAATCCTCTATGTAACCCATTTAGTGAAGAAACATTACTCTTTACACCCTTTTTTCCCCCCTAAGTTTCAAGGAGCTTTCTTTGGGGTTTTTGTTGTTGTGGTTTGTGGGGGTTTTTTTTAAATTATTTTATTTTAAAGGCAAGTCACCATCTTAAGAATCAGACTGTGTGCCCAAAAGGGTGTAATTGCTTATTTGCACTGCTGGACATTTGTGGTCAGGGGAGGTTTCAGCTTTGCCAAGATGCTTCAATAGGACGTTTCATACCTTTAAACCAACTTGGGTTGGCCCACGCGTTGTGGGAATGTAGTCATGAACACTGTAGTGTTCACATTTGAGACAGTCAGCATGGATTTGAATATGGTGCTAGCAGCATAATACTGAACATCAGTTAGTTTCTTGGATCTTTGTTCCCTTGACTTGCTCCTTATGAGCTTAGTGTTTAAAATATTAGATGTTTTTTATGTGATATGAAATGGTTTCAATGTGACGATTCATCTCTTCTATTCTGAAGCAATGCCTTAGTTTTATCTAACTGACTTTTGTGTCAAAATAGCTAGTGTTCTGTGTACCAATAGGCTTCAACTGCTTCCGGGGTTCTAGGAATGCTTTTCTTCTTCAGCAGCTGTCTGACCTGTTGTTAAGTACCACTACATACTCCTTTTATGATAAATCGAGGACTTTTGTCTATTAGCATTTATGGTACTTAGCATTCAGGCTTTCACCATACTGTAAAGATCACAGAATGTGGAAGGGACCTCGAACAATCATACAGTCCAATCCCCCTGCCAGAGTAGGCTCACCTCTACCAGATCCCACAGGAATGTGTCCAGGCAGGTTTTGAGTATCTCCAGAGAGGGAGACTCAACAACTCCCCTGGGCAGCCTCTCATCTTCAGAATTAAATAGGGACAAGCCCAATAGGGACCAGATTCCACTGGGATTTTCTTTAAGTCCCCAGTCTGTCAGCTTTCAGATTGTTAATAAGATGTTTGCGTCTAGAACAATATTGCTTTCAGCTTTATTTACTCAAGGACAATCCGTTGCATAATTCAATTTCCTGTACAGATTAAACTGTCATTATCTCAATACAATATCTCAAAATTATCTCAAGAAAAAATATTTTCTCACTTTTACCCTTTTGATTGTCTCCAAATCCCACTAGGAGGGATTGAGCGAGCAGCTGTAGTGCTGTAGTGCTTCCTGCCTACCAGGCTTAAACCACAACACCCAGAAACAGGCAGACAATAAGCAAATACTTACTTGTGAAGCCATTTCTCCTGACTGACAAAAGGAGGGGGAAAAGAAAACAAAAAACAATTTAAACAGATGTGAATGTAAAGAAACAAACATGGACTTAGCAGCAACCACAGAAAATGATACACAGGCAGTAAGGAAGACATAATTCCTCATTGAGCTGTTTGGGTTTTTTAATGAAATTGATATAGTTGGAGGCATAGGTGCAGGTCTTTGAGGAGCAAGCTAGGTTTGCTTGTTATATAGTAACTGAAACACTGAAAACTTGCTTTCTTTATAATGGAATGACATTTTGTCTGTTAGAGGAAAGGGAGACCTTCTCATTTACATAGCAGAAAAAGGAGTGTCAAAGAAGAAATCACGCTTATAGAGATATTAATATTGGCATCTTTTGTTCTTGTGACTCATTGACCATTAACTGACAGCTTCCAGGTGTGTGCAACACAAAGTAAGTTTTACATGTCTGTTGAAACTCAAATTGATGTACACCAGGTTTCACATTATAGTTAGAAGCTCATAATTCATGAGAAAAATCAATTTACATTTCCCTAATCTCCACTGTAACAATCTTATATCAGTCCATGGTAATATTATTTTATTAATGAATTTAGACGAAAATTCCTTTAACTTCAAAAGAAACACTCTGCAGAAAGATTGCAGCTTTCAGCATCTCTGCATTTGTAGGTATTTACCCATAAAGATCAGAGAAGCAGAGCTAGATGTTGCACTTCAGTATTCTGAGGAAGAGCTACATTAGGGCAGATCCCTCTGCCCCTCTCTAGAAAGGGAGGCGTTCCACAAACACTCACCCACTGAACAAGAAACTGCTCTAAGTGTGAAAATGTCACTGGGAGTCTGCATTCAGAGCCTTGAGCTTTTTAAAAAGAATAATCAATGCTTTTACTTCAAGTAACAGACAAAAACCCCACTACTCTTACACATCAATCCATGTGTGTCAAACCTGACAATCTGAAAACATAACTAGGAGGTTCGCATCCCCTTCTTCCACTACCTTATTTAACTCACAGTCTTCATAAGATTACCTGTCAAAGCTAGTAGGAAGTAATAATAGACCTTCTCTTTTCTATTAGACAACAGGAAGTAATAGAACTCCTCTCATCTATTGGACAGTGGTTTCCAGGTTAGTTTCATTGTCTGATGCTTTAAGAAAACAATCAATAACTAAGTAGCCTCTCAATATCTTTTACAATCTTAAATAAATCTGGACCTGGTCTGACCAAGTTAGTCAAACACTTCAGCCAGATGCAGATGTACAGGCTCCCAACATCACAGTAAAACTGAGTTTAGAGTGAAGTGACTGACAATCCCAAATCTCATTTTTTGAAATGTCTACGCTGCACTGCCCTGCCAAAACCCAAAAATTTGTGTAGAAATGACACGTGTTACTCTTAGTTATCCCTACCCTGTACAGAGGCTCTTTGCCAGTCACCTGCATGTTTGAATGCATGTGAAGAAGGTAGAAAGGAAAAACACAGGGCCCCAAAATGCACTCTTCACAGTATGTTGTATCCTCACAGTTCAGCTGGTTTTAATTCTCTTTTTTTTGGCCCTGAATTTAAATAGCCAGCTGTGAATGTAAGAACAAAGCACTGCCATGGATCTTATCTTCTTTCATTGTTATGCCAGATTTTAAGAATTCATTAAATCTCCTCTGTTTCATTGAAAGCTATGGCAGCAATGACACTGCCTTTATTCTTCCCCTGGGAATGACTTTGATGAATTATGTCAATGCTCCTACTTTTAAAAAATCAGCTGTCATTATTGCAGTGGCACAGCCCAGTGGCTGAGCAGTAGGAGTATTAGGTGGTCCTCAAAGAAAGACACCAGTGAACTTTATGGAATCTTGCATAGCTTTTTGCAACCTTTATTTTTAAATTAACTGAATGTGCTTCCTTCAAGATAAATCTTGCAGTTAGGCATTACATGGCTTAGTGTTTTATAACAGTCTCCCAAAACGTGGAAGAGAAAATATAAACTGTCTTGGAAATCAGTAAAGTCTGTGAGCATTTCAGAAGAAAGAAGAAAGCTGTTCACTGTTGCATTTTAGAGCTGTATTTGAGCCATGGTTTAATGAAATGGCAGTGTTAATGGTCACGAAAACAAGTGCCTTATCTATGACAGAAATAAAAGCTGAACAAAGTAATGGATGTTAAATGGTCAGGAGAAAGTATTGTAATTTTTTACATAACAGAGAGAGAAATGTATACATTTATATGGCAGACACACAAATACACATGTACCAAAAATTACTGTCGTTAGGCAGTTAAATTTAGAGAAATTCCCCCCTCCTTTTAGTGACATTAATTTATTCTCTTGTTGCTCATTTCTAGTTAGAAATTCACAGGGACACTGAAATGCCACCTGGCTTGGCAGACAGTGTTGACATTGTTGTCACATGATACAGAACCTGGCCACGCAGCTTGCACGCACCATCAGTCACCACCTGCAGGTTCACTACAGCTATCTCTGTCCTAGCCTGTCTCGTCTGTGCCTGAGCTGCCCTCATCAGGCAGTTCTCTGTACGTGAGCACAGCAATGAAAGTCAGTAGTGGGCCTCTGGGGCTGCATGTGAGCATGAGGGCACCTCTGGGGGTTCCTGGAACTCTCTGCATTTGCAAACATGGCAATATTCTTTAAATAACGGGTTCCCATTCTTATGAATGGGAAGAAAGTTGCGTACTCTGCAATCAGACCAAAGGAAAGTATAGTAAACTGACATACCTCTGATGTTGTAAGCTTTTGGGATTCTGTCCTGTAGACTCCAATTGGAATGTCTCCTGTAGAAGAACAAAGTTTCTGATATAGCCTGGCATATGTCCTAATCCATAGATCCTCTTCTGTGATTTTCATCTGAACAAATAATAATAGGAAGGAGGACTTTTAACTCTTGAGGGCTTATCACTTTGTTTACTAATACTGCTCTTGCAATTCTTTTAAAACTAAACATTAGCTGCTAATGATCATATTGTGGTATGTGCAGCTTCTCTCCACAACAAATCTGTAACTTCCACTGGATTTGTAGACACTGTTTCTTTTGTCCTTTTGTGACGCTTTGGGAGTTACCCACCCCCCANCTGTTTGAGGGATCCTGCAGTGCAAATGGTTTGGCCTTATAAAACCACTGTTTTCAAATTACTTTAAAATGTATATGGAATCCTTCATCCAGAGTCCATATCTGACTGAAATGTAAAAATGATCAAACTATTGGCAGCAACAAGAAACTGGTGATGAACAGAGTGAAGAACGAGTAAGTATTTTGAATGTATCACAGTATAAGCAAGGTTGGAAGAGACCTCAAAGATCATCAAGAAACTGCTTACTGGGCTCCAGGCTGAATATTTGAGGACAAAGGAGTGGAGGGAAAGTGGTACACTAAGCATAAATGACATAGGAAAGTCCTAAATTATTCTCAAGTATTTAATTATTATTACACTGTCTTTATTTCAAGATGTGTGAGCCCCTTTTCAGAGTTTCAGTTGTCTTGTACTCAGTGTAACAAATCTTAACAACTGACCACCAAATCTACAGCTGGTTTTTGGTTTTTTTTTATTTAAACAATCTTCTTAAACCATCATGGATAACTTCCTGTTTGAGAAGGACATCCTGCAAGTCTTTATAGTTGCCCAGAAAGCAACTGGTAAACAATTCAGCTTCTATTTACCTGTTTGACACCTGGGGCATGATGGTAAGGTGGGATTTATTTTTGATTAAAAAAAAAAAAAAAAGTTTATGGGTTTGTGGGTACATGCACATATGAAAAAACAGATATAAAAAACAAAGTCTGCATTCGGAATATTGACAGACATAACAGAAAGATGTCTTTCAAGCTTTGATGCCTGAAGTCATTTAATACATTGCACCTTTATGTAAAATCCAATTCTACCCTTTACGGCCCATGGTGAAAATGGGTGTTGTGAATTAGCCTTCTGTGTAGCTGCTAGCCAGGTCATACAATAAAGATAGTGTTTCCTAGGTTTTATATACTTAATTTTTAAATTGATTGCTTAACTGCCATTGCTAATTTATGTAAAATGCATTTCCCCCCAAGTTTTTCTGTCTTCCCTATTTTCCTTTGTGTTTCACAGAAGGTACTGTGTTTTCTTGGGGAGTGGGGGTGTGTGTGTGGAGTGTTTTTGCTACTAAAACCAGGTATGTTTTCTATCTGATCTTCTTGTCTTTTCCCTTGATGAAAAAATCAACAGATGGCCTTTCTTGGACTTTCACAAAAGGAAATGCCCTACAGAGAAAATAGAGGTATCTTGTGGACAGTACAAACTCTTCTCTGCTACTCTGTAGTAACTTTTTTATAGTAACTTACAGAACAAAGAAACCCAGATCCTGGTGTGGTATCAAGTCCCAGCAGAAGTCTTGTGATGGAAATCATATAATCTTTCACAAATGACTGCAAGAGTTTTAACAGGAGAGACAGGAAAAGAAAGAAAAAAAAGCTTTAATGAACAGATGAGCAGGTAACCATCAGCACCACGTGTGAATTTCAAAGAAACTGTACATCTGTGCTTAAAATCTCTTCATCCCATAAGCATCTTAATCACTGCAAAAACAGTTATCTCTTCCTTTGTGCTGAATCTATTTACACAAAATAATTGTTTCTATTTAGTTCTGCATATGTGTGCAATGTGCATACAGGATTCAGTCTAAGGTGTAAGGCAGCACTACGAAAGCAAAGATGAATGCAGATGTAAATTAATGGTATTAAGGTGTTAGACTTATTAGGTGTGAAATTAGAATAGTTAACTCTTCTGTGCAAAAGACCTACGGTTCTACGTTAGATGGGTCTGCAATCTTGAGTAGTGGGTGATACTAAGGGAAGACCTCTATTATTTTAATTCAAACAAGCCATTTGCTTTTGCCAATCCATCAGTTTTTTTAAGGGTTGATCTGCCTTATCACAGGTCAGGCTTGTTGCTCCACAGAAGTGTTCTGCTGATTTGCTTGAAACTTAGAAATAGAAGTAAGTGTAGCTATGATCAGAAACAGACGTTATGTCAGTTAAAACCACAATTATTTCTTCTCATTATGAGTTGAGCTGCCAGAATCAGGGGGTCATTTGGGTGTTCTGCTAACTGTGGCAGGGCTGTTTATTGCCATCTCTTCTTAGGTGTAGCAGAGCAGCACTGAAGTCAGGCTACCAGTCCTTGTTGGAACACAACTTGCAATCAGCTCTCTTTTGGCTTAATGCAAGTATGGAGCTAGCAAATAGGTTTTAATAAAGAAATACCTTACAAAGGCATTATATAAACTTCTTAGAGTTACAGCATCTAAACTCAGAAGCTAGACAGATTTAATTGGATACACAGTGATTCAGTTATTTTAATTTTCAGACTGGTGACCCTGCAGTTGTGATGGAGTAAATGCCAATGAGCATTTTCCTGAAAAGAATGTGTTGGGTTTGTTTTTTTTTCAATCCTTCACTTATTTGTTGTCTTTGCTGCATTGTTTATGCCATGCAATTATCACTAGATTACCAAGCTGCATTCACAAGGATTTGCTAGACAAAGTTTTCATTTTTCGGTCACTGTCAGACTTTTTTCTTTTGGCCTGGGAGCCACCTGATGAACCCTGCTGTTTTCTGCATCATTTATTGTTTCTTGTGTGCAGAAGAAAAAAGATTTCATACAGAAAAGGATGGGACCATGCAAAAGAGCAGAGAGAACTTGCTGTCATAGTATATGTAGCTTGGAATAAGAAAGGTAATTCTAGAAAAATGACAGTTCACCTGAGCAGTTAGGAGTTCAACGAAGGAATGGGCTGAATTCGAATGAGTGTCTGATGGNTCTACTTAAAAAAATGTACATAATGCTGATACCCTGGGACATGAATAAAATAACATTTTATAAGCAAATACATTCATAAAACTTTTAGAATTTGATAAACAGCTTCATATCTGTTGGCTTATGTGCTCTTGGTACCTGTTCATATAGATGACTCTCTTATATATTAACGACTTTTTNAGGATGGGACCATGCAAAAGAGCAGAGAGAACTTGCTGTCATAGTATTTGTAGCTTGGAATAAGAAAGGTAATTCTAGAAAAATGACAGTTCACCTGAGCAGTTAGGAGTTCAACGAAGGAATGGGCTGAATTCGAATGAGTGTCTGATGGGTTTTTTTATTTTAAACACCTTTTAATGAATGATTTTACTCTGCCAGGTCATAGTGGGACTGATCATGTCTAGGAGTAGATATAAAATGTTGAAGTTACCTATGTGCTGGCAGGAGTTGGTGATTACAGAATCACAGAATGTTAGGGGTTGGAAGGGACCTTGAAACATCCAGTCCAAGTCCTCTGCCAGAGCAGGATCACCTATACCAGATCTCAGAGGAACACATCTAGGAGAGTCTTGAATATCTCCAGAGAATATTCAAGAGACTCCACAACCCTGCTGGGCAGCCTGTTCCAGTGTTTTGTCATCCTCACAGTGAAAAAATTCTTCCTCATGTTTCCATNGGAGTTTTTCTATTTATGTTGAACTTGCCTTCAGGGAATTTATTTGGAAGGAGAGTTGAGATTAAAGAACACCTTTCGTGCACCAAATTACCAAGTAAAACAATTTCCCTGAATTTATGTCTAGTGCCTGAATACAAAAGTTTCCACAGGCTACCTCTAGGTACAGGCAGAGTAAGTAGCTGCTTAAATGAGCAAAGTACATGGGGCAGGGCAGTGTTTGTTCTGTGTAGCAAGGTCCTTGAACACTAGTCCTGGAGGCTGCTGCTGCTTGGGTGTCCTTATGTATCAGAGCGTGCAGAAAGGTGATCATCGATGAGAAGGGCAGTATTCTCTCTCTTCCATCCTGAAACCAGCAACTACTGCTTTTGTTTATTCTGACCTCATATTTTCTGATACATTGTTTCTTCAGCTGGATGAGGTAATTGCCTTTCTCTTGTCCTCACTGACTGGCATCACTTTTATTTGCATGAGGAGCTTCGTCCCGATTCTTGGACAACAAGGTTCAGTGCTGCCTTTTCTTCCCCAACCATTGTCTTGTGTAACCACTGCATACATTTCTTGTTAGGGCCAGAATGAGTTACTTTAAGATATGCTGGCTGGCCATCTGTGGGTCTAGTCGACATGGGTAGGAGGACAGGACACCGTGAACTAACTGATGCCTCTATCAGAAAATGCAGATAACTGATAAATTACTCACAAAATAATTCTGCTGATATTCATGGCTAGAGACAGTGCTATGTGGAAACAGGCACTGCCTTTTTGTTGCAGAATGCAAACATTATTAGTCTGCATAACAGATTGTGTTTTATGTAGGCCTTATTAAAACTATGCTGCTTATTTGGCTGTGGAGAGGTCGGAGAGCAGGATTGTCACTTAACAACAGAATTCATGTGAGGGTAGGGTGGTTTTGGGGTTATGTGGAACATGTTCCATTATCTTCTGCCTTTGTTTCTGGTACAGTAACACCTAATATGTAGGAAACAGGGCCATCTAATAAATACATCAAAACAGGTGGTAACAACCCATGTCTGGGTTAAAGTAAGCCACATTATTGTTCATAGTACCTGATAAAGCAGTGTGTCCAACATGCTGATGCTGAAAACCCTGCCAGCAGCGAAAGGCAGTCGAAACATAAATGCCAGATTAGATCCTTTCTCTCGCTCTTTCTGTTAAAGAATTGAAAAACAGAAAAAACTTTTAGTGCTGGTGTTGGAAGGACTGTAATAAAAACATCAAATTGATATTACCTTGAAAGAGGTTAAAAGTGTAAAATCCTCTTATTCTAAATACAGTTTCTTCCTACAGTTAGGTAGCGTATTTCTTCAGTACTTACCATTTCTCAGCTTGAAAGATTCTGTTTAATGCATGTGTTCTTCCAGTCTTTGCTGGATTGTGGGAGTGGCAAAACTCAAATGAAGACATGCCTCCTACTGCAAACTGTTCCTCCCTGTACAACGACTTTTGTTTAGCTTCCTCACAGCTCCCCACTTTATGTGTTTATCAGAATACCACCTAAACAAGCTTAAGTCTTCATTCTACTTCAGACAAAGGTCAACGATCACATCCTGTGGTCGAAATGTAAGCATCACAGACAACTGAGTAAAAGACTGACTTCTAATACTTAGCCTATTTCATTTAGACAGCCTGAGTTTTTGAAGTATCCACTTCCTATGTAAGAAACTGGGAGCTGCCCTGTAAACAGCTTGTTAATACAGTAAAATGATTTTGACATGAATTCAGATTTGCTAAGACATGGTAAGATATCTGTGGTGAAGATACAGGCAAAGGGAAAAAGAGATCACTGGTGTGAAAGACCTCTGTCCTTGCAAACTGGCACAGGGATATCATTTGCCTTACCCTCATAAACTCAGAAAATGACCTGACAGATTGCAAAGGTGATACTGTAAGTTTTGCTGATTCTAGAGATAGTTAAGTCAGATCACTAACAAATTGCTGTGAAGAAGTGGCTTGTCCCTTTGTTACCAAATGAAACACATGCTCAGGTTCACTTTGTATGCTCCATCTAATGTATCAGCAATTGTATTTTGGACAATTAAATTAAACATATCTCAAAGTAGCCTCTATGTTTTACAGCTTGAAAGTGCAAACACATGCACTATAATGTAAAGAATATGAAGGTTTTATCTGGCATTTCAGTAGTGTTGCCATCATGATTTCTGGGACTGCCCTTCAACAGAAGGATTACCCTCTGCTCTTCTCAGACTGTCACAATAATGCAAATACTGCACACAAATCCATGGAAACGTATACGGAATATGTACCTACAGTGCCTTTAGAGTGAACTGGAATGAAAAATGCATTGCTATAGAATCACAGAATGGTCTGGGTTAGAAGAGACCTCCGAAGGTAATCCAGTCCAACCCTGTCTGCAGTCAGCAGGGGCATCTTCAACTAGATCAGGTTGTCCAAAGTGAGGCTCGGCAGAGCTCTGAATATGTCCAGGGATGGGGCCTCAACCACCAACCTGGGCAAACCGTTCCAGTGTTCCACTACCCCTCATCACAGGCTCACGGGATGTTAGGACTTGGAAGGGACCTTCATGGATCGCTGAGTCCAACCTCCCTGACAGAGCAGGACCACAGAATCTAGTGAGGTCACACGGGAACACATCTAGACAGGGCTTGAAAAGTCTCCAGAGAAGGAGACTCCACAATCTCTCTCGGGAGCCTGTTCCAGTGGGCCATAATCTTTACAGTAAAGAAGTTCTCTTCCTGATGTTGAGATGGAACTTCCTGTGCTGTAGTTTATACCCATTGCCCCTTGTCCGATACATCACAGGCTGCAACTGAGCAGAGTTTGTCCCCTCCCTTCNTGAGTGACCTGTACTAGCGGGAGGTGTTCCTGCCTATGGCAGGGGTTTGGAACTAGATGATCCTTGAGGTCCCTTCCAACCTTACCATTCTATGTTTTAAGTCTTCAGTCACTTAACACATTGTCCATATTAATTGCCTGTGGCAGCCTGTGGCCACATTAGCTCTAAATATTCAATTATCCATTTTCTTGTAGCAAATTGTGAGTCCCCTTCTGTCCAGAAGGTTGATGGATTAATATTGCATGCTAAAGTGACAGAACTCAAATCCAACCCTATTTTTAAATGAGGGTACATTTTGGAAAAGGGCACTTTTACATTCACTCTGTAACCATAAAATCATTTCACTGTTAGAAAATTAGAAAGTGTTGAAGTGGCAGCACTTAAATGAGGGGTGGGGGAAGCCAATCTCCTTACCTTTTCTAATTTGGAGAGAGCAAGGGAATAGCAGTCTTTGGCTCTGAACTGCATGAACCTCATATTGGCTGGGTGGGTTAGTTCTGTGATAATGCTAAGGCTTGAGAACAACCTGTATTTTAAAAGAATGCAGCAGTTACACCTCTCATTATAACAATTTACAAATAGAAGGCGCCACAGAATGCTGTAGCTTCTGCTCATGCCCACGCTTTTAATGAAGCCCCTGAAATCTGCAGTGTGTTTTGGCACAATGAAATGCTGGTATAATAGCAGAGGAACTATAAACCATTCTCTGTAGAATTCACAGAAAAGCAAACATACATTTAAAGGTTGAGCATATAAAATATTTTAATGCTAAAAAGGAACCACTTAATTACCAGGAATTTTATGTAATAATTGCTAAAATGACACAAATCTGTAAGAAATAACAAAAATTATAAAACTATATAGTCTGTGCTTAGTATCTAGTTGCATGTAAATTACCCTTTCATTACATTCTTTTCATTGGAGGCTTTTGGGCCTTTTTTGTGAGTTCTCTTTGTATGCTGTGTCCACAGGCTGAGCAACATAGATGAAAATTTATATTTCTTGGAATCAGCTGGGAAAATGTATGCTTATATATACTTCTGTTCTCACTTTTAAAATATTTTGTGTATGTAAATATTTAAAAGTAACACCAATTCAGGCTTCCAATAACAAAAAAACTGTGAAGAAAGTTTAACTCAGATCTGGGTGAATTGCACAGGTTTTCACGAAGCAGATTTGAGAGCTCTCTCCAGTCCTCAGAGGTCTAAGAACTAGAAAGAATTTTTTAGCTTATGCTATGCAAATAGAACATGGAATAGAACTCAGGTTATTATTTGAATATTTCCTCTACAGATTAGTGACAGAAAGTGAGATCACAGCATCACAGAGTGTTAGGTGCTGGAAGGGACCTCAGAACATCATCCAGTCCAATCTCCCTGCCACAGCACAATCACCTAGAGTGGGTCACACTGGAATGCATCCAGGCAGGTTTTGAATGTCTCCAGAGTCGGAGACTTCACAACCTCTCCGGGTAGCCTGTTCCAGTGTTCTGTCACCCTCACAGTAAAAAGTTTTCCCTTACGTTCACACGGAATGTCCTATGCTCCAGCTTGCACCCATTGCCCCTTGTTCTATCATTGGACATCACTGAGAAGAGCTTGGCTCTGTTCTCTGAACACTGCCCTTCACATCTTTATAAACAATGAAGGAAGTCACCCCTCAGTCTCCTCTAAGCTGAAGAGCCCCAGCCAATAACCAGTAATGAATAACCAAATATTAAATATGCTCATGTAGGAAAAATGGACTTGGCAAACCGGGTGAGAATGTGAATGACCACTTGTGTGTTCTTGCAGTTTGAAAGTCACTCTGCACACTCAGGAATTTCTCTACCTCTTCAGCTCTTACAGTCAAACTGATACAGACTCTGACTGGTGAAGTATTGCTTATGTCCTACTAAAGATTAAGCCTTTAGGAAACTGAGTCTATGTACATAGATGAAATATTCGATCACCACACCCTAGAGATGCAGCTGTGGTACATCTTCACTTGTATGCTCTGTGTTATAAAGATCTGTGGAGTACTTATGAAAATTGAAAACAAATCTTTTCAGTATCACACTTGTAGGTATGAACTTGTACTTATTAAGTAGCTTAACAAATGTGTTGAAGTTCTGAAGGAGGAGAATAAATTTCCACTACATTAATTCTGTATCATGTGCCATAGAAATGTTATTGTGTTACTATGTTAATGGACAAGTATTCATATCTGAATGCTAATCATATAAGACTAACAGAAAATCAAAAGCTGATCTAGTAATGAAATATAGACAACTTAGAGGAAAAAATGTATGTTACTAGATTTCTTTTAAAGATCAGCTTAGTTTAATACCAAGATATGAAAACTCATTTGTATTAGGAAATCAATTTCAAATCTGGTATTGGTAAAAATCATATTTTACTTATGAGTGCCTTATAGCAGAATTAGGGGAAATTATTTTCCCATAATTAAACCACTTCTTTACTCCTTTTAAATGCAAAAAGTCAGATAAGCTACCGGCGTGTCAGAGTTTTAATGGGTATGGAACAGTTGCTAGCCTGCAAGGTGCTAATAACCCTGTTGTTATAAACACTGCATTTGTCTTCTAAAGGGTGCGCAGGAACATGTTCTCCTGGCAAGGCAAAGTGATGAATTCATGTAAATCAGAACATACAACCTCGGCCAATTCCATCACCTTTTCAGGCCTGCCCACAAACCTTTCTGGAGGCAGCTGCTGTGAGTCAATCAAAGCAGTGAGGTTTAGATTAGCCTGTATCTTCTGAATGACTTCACTTGGTGAGATCTAAGTGGAATCTTCTTCACTCATGTGCTGTCTTTTGAGAACTGCCTAACTCCACCGGTTTAAAATCCTTCTTTAATACTACAGTTTAAGTGCTGTTGTTCTTCATTAGTTTCTGATATTATTAGCTATTTTTAAGTAAGAAAAAAACCCTTTGAATGCATTTTTAAAGGTCATTTACAAAACAATTTACGTTAGTGCAATGAATGTAGCTTCTTCTGTAATACAGGTACGTGGCACTACCTTATGCCTCTTCCCAAAGCTTACTTATTTCTACAACTTTTACATAATATAAAAATGCAGTAAAATTACTGTATGTGTTTTAGGGGGAAAAAAAATAGGAAAAACAACATTATGCAAAACACCACTCCCGAAATTTACAGTTTTCCAAAAGGGCAATAAGTCTTAAAGCAAGATATTTATTTTGATATTGTAAAAATAGTACCATGCAGGTTTAAAACTCCACTGAACCAGGTAAATAGTTCATACATGAGTTAAAGCTGCCACCTAGTTGAAGCATTCTGCAAAACAACTGCATGATTATTTAGCAAGTTCCAGCTAGATACTTATGCTACACAGTGCACTACTAGGATGTTTTTCTCTTTTTAGGATTTTACAAAGCACAATGCTAACTATGGAAAAAATCATCTGGTACTTTGGATTTTGTTTGGTTTTTGGTTTGGGTTTTTTTTTTTTTTGGTTGGTTGGTTGTTTTTTTGGTAATTTTTTTTTTCAACTAATTTTTCTGTTCTGTATATAGAATTAAAATGTACTTCTAAAAGAAATGTAAGGTATGTAAGTTAAATCCTCAGTAAGATCATAGAATAGTAAGGTTGGAAAGGCCCTCAAGGATCATCTAATTTCAACCCCCTGCCATAGGCAGGGACACTTCCGACTAGTACAGGTCACTCAAGGCCTCGTCCAACCTGGCCTTGAACCCCTCCAGAGAGGGAGCAGCCACAACCTCCCTGGGCAACCTGTTCCAGTGCCTCACCACCCTCACTGGAAAGAACTTCCTCCTAACATCCAGTCTAAATCTCCCCTCTGCCAGTTTAAACCCAATGCCCCTTGTCCTGTCATTGCAAGACCTTGTAAATAGTCCCTCCCCAGCACAGAATGGTTGAGTAGACTCGAATGATGAATGATTAAATTCAGTTATAGTTTCTGAATTAGATTTAGGTGTTATTATGAAACATGCATAGACTTGTGCCAGTACCGGGTACCAAAGAGACAGAATTACCTATTCTTATTAGATTACTAGATAGAGTAGATTTTGCTTCTTTTGAGCAACTTGCAGAAATACTGACAACATTTGACTGCATTCTCTCACACAGCTGCATTAGAAATAAATCTTCATTGAAATACTTAGGTATTCTGTCCAGTGTGGAAGGCCAGACACAGAAAACAACAGTAATACTGAAAGGACTTAATTTTGTCCAGGTCTTATTAGGATGAACAACAGGAAGCACTAGGCTTAAACTCCAGATCAGGGAGGTATTTCATACTTGACCACACAGCATCAAGTTTCACTGTGGGTATTTTAAGATTTGGTTTGTTTTTTTTAAAGAAAATAAGAACTATTTTCACTTTAAGGGGTCATGCATCTCTTACTACTTGTTGAAACAAAATATTTAGCACAAAGTGAGGCTTGAATCTGGAGAGACCACAAAAGAACAGGATATTTCAGTTTGTTTAACTCTTTATCACAGCACTGCCTTTTCAGCCTTGTTACTACACTGAAGGTACTGTTATGCCTACACCACCCTTAGTATGTTGTTGTTATGTGTAATGTTGCATCCATATGTCTAAAAACCTGAGTTCCTAACTGCATAGTGATGAGCTGATAACCTTTCAGAATGATCTGCTTTTCAAACTGGTTTTAGTGTTAACGTGAAGGACTGCAAATGAGGAAAAATTTCTTTTCTCAACTATCTTTTGCCCTAAATCTTCAAGAGTAGCTTTCTTTTCCTTCCTGCAAACCTGACAGTTGACTTTTAAAATGATCATCCAGTTCTGGGATGCAGACAATTTCAGAAGAATGCCTCAGTACTCTGAATATATTGCTAAGTTTGTCTGTATGTGACACAATTTTATATAACAGAAAACTTAAGGCAAAGGAAGGAAAAATAAAAAGTAACTGGGTACAGAAGGCATTAAGTATTTGATGATTGATGAGATGCATAGATAGAGTGAGAAATGTCTTACCTGAAGAGCGTTTGAACATTTACAATAGTCTTAGCATCTGCCATGTAGTCTTCCTCAGCACTCATTGTACTTTCTTTGTCCACCACCACCATATTAGCTGCAAAGGTGACCCCACATCTTAATAAGTCATCTAGGCTTTTGTGAAGAGAAAGAAGGAGAAAGAAACAAGCAACTTAAATATAGAATGCTTAAAACATTAGAGATGGTTGGAATTTGCAGATCACAGGCAGTTGCTGGTTCCCTTCATCTCCATGTACATAGCATAACTTCCAATGTAATTTATATCAAGCATTACCCAATTTCAAAATGTTAATAAAGGTTTTGCCAGCATATCTAATGCATTCCTCTTCTAGGTTAGTCTATGAGTTGGAGTGTTCCCATGATGCTTTTAAGTCCAGCTGTATATCAGTAAAACTGCTGGAGAGTGAAGCCTGAACATAGAGAACACTGACAGACAGCTGTATTACATCATGTTTTATAATTTGTTTCCAAAATGAAGGATGTTTGTTGTTCCAAGAAGAGCATTTGCCACAGAAACAAGGCACTTTCTGAGAAGTTTATAAATTAATTTCTGTAACGGTAAGGACTTACGAATTTTTAAGTGAAAATAAGAAGAAAGGGTGAATTTCACAATTTCCAGGGGAAACTGGAAAAATACATTTTGGCATTATTATGTTTATTTCCAAAGTGAAAAACTGTTTTGGCATTATAATTGCTTCTTTTTGGCAGTCTGTATTATCAATTAGGTCTTGCTTGTCCTGATACGGTAGTTTTTTTCAGCAATCATCTTCTTGGGTTCCTACTTTTAAATAGCCACTATAAATTCCTTTTGAAAATTTGCATAGGGGAAGCTCTCTAAATTTGTGGTATTTATTTTGCACCTTTATAAATATTCTTCCAGAAAAAAAATGCATCATATAAGTATTTCTTTTAAACTGTGTGGTATTACCTGTGGCTGACTGCTGAAGGCTATATTTTTTATGAGCTATAATAACAACTTCAGTGCATAAGTAGAACTATGACCTCTCTCTGAGTTAATGTGTACTGCTTTTCCAGTCAGACTCTGAAAATAGCATCTTCTGAAAGATTCAAATAGTCTGCATTTTAACCTTTCATAAGCTCACCAGCTATTCTTACTTTAGCACTTCAACTAATACGTAGAGAATTTATATATATATAGACCTTATTAGACCTTATTACTGTCTACAACTACCTGAAGGGTGGTTGTGGCCAGCAGGAGGTTGCTTTCTTCTCTCAGGCAACCAGCACCAGAACAAGAGGACACAGTCTCAAGCTGTGCCAGGGGAAGTTTAGGCTCGAGGTGAGGAGAAAGTTCTTCACCAAGAGAGTCATTCGCTACTGGAATGGGCTGCCCAGGGAGGTGGTGGAGTCACCGTCCCTGGAGGTGTTCAAGGCAGGTTTGGACGTGGCAGTTGGTGCCATGGTCTAGTCTTGAGGTCTGTGGTAATGGGTTGGACTTGATGATCTTTGAGGTCTCTTCCAACCTTGCTTATACTGTGATACTGTGATATATATACATTAGAAGTATTGCAATTCTAGTTCTCAGGTACCTCTAGCTACAGGTTTCTTAATACTGAAAAATTTCTACACTGCTGTGAAATCTGTTCAGTTGCAGATCTCACATCATTTATACCTGAAAACTAGGTAACAGATTTCTGCTGTTTGATGGCACGTTTGAGAAAGTCCCTCATAGTAATGAACTTTATCAAGTTACTTTTCTGCAGGCCACCTGCTTCTAAGAAAAAGAAGTAGATCAAAGTAATTCCTTTGCTGTTTGTTTTCTTTCTTTTTTTTTTTTTTTTCCTCTAAGACAATGCCAGGTGGCCAAGTGACAAATATTTTAGATACTTAAAAGGTAGTAGGTGTCACTTTGGAACTGTATTCTACACCTAGTAAATAAGAAAGGAAACTTTGTATATTTTACATTGCAGCTCTTAGTTAAAGATTATCAATATATTAATTGTATATGTTGAGGAAAACACAGGGAGTAAATATTAAGAAAAAAAATTATTGATGAACACAGATGTTAAAAAAAAATCAAAACCATTGTTTTGTGTTTTTCTGCACCAAGAATCAAAGTAATTTTATTGTTAGAGAAGATACATAAGCTCATGCTGATATTACTCTGACCAGCAGAATTCTGTATAATAACTTATTTGAAAGAATCCACATTTTTTTTGTTGGTTGGTTTTTAATCTACTCAGTATTAAAAAAAAACAAAACACCTTTAGGGAGGGATTTGGTGATTCTATTTTTTGGAATATACTCAGTAAATTTAATTAAACTTTAAATTTCCATGTTAATAAAAGAATGTTGGCATCTTTGGACTATTAAGTACTTTAGCTATTTTCAGTCAATTCAATTATTCTGCTGGCATGAGTTATTTTTTATAACTGTTGTGGCATTACAAGTTAAGAAAGTAGTAGATAGTAATAGCCTGAGATACTTTTTCGATTTAGAGGAAGACATGCAGAAAATGAAAAACATCTCTGTAGAATCTTTGCAAATCCCACAATGACTATGAGGGTATCGTGGTAAACCTGACTATGCCAGTATCATGGTAAAACCAGTTTTAAAGCCCTTGTTAGAACAGGTTGAGATGGAGAAATGCTGAAACTCCAGAATTCTCAATGAAAAACTGGATTCTGTTGATTCAGGGCGCAAGAAATAGCTTTTTGATGTCTGCTTGGAGGATGATTATCATGGGTTTTTAGCCCCAACTCAAAATTAGCTATGTGTGAAGCAATCAATTTTCTTCCTTAATTCGACACTCTACACTGAGGAGTTTATTAAAATGCTAATGAACCCTGGCTCATCTTGTTTCCATCCAACTTCTACATTAACTCTATGTTGCTAGTCCTAGATATGCAAATATATTTTAGCAGAGGTGAAGAAATGTAGGAATAGATTACCGGTTAAGCAGTGAAAGATGCAGACTGTTGGACACAGTCAAGATTGCCAGAACTGTCTACATTCTGTAGCTATATTTGCAAAACCTTAATCAAAACAACTTGTAACTAAACATAGAATGACAATCCAGAATCAGGGCTATGGAATGACACTCTAGAATCAGGGCTGTAATATGGCAATTTGTAGAAAGACACTCATGCAAGTAGAAAGTGTTAATTCTATGCTTTTGAAGATATTAACCTGAGTTGCCTGTTACACTTTTCACTAATGACATCCTTTATAAGTCAGAAATTTGGAATCCCAAATTATAGCACACAGATACTATGCATGCAAAGATTATCTTCATATACACGACACACTTAAACATGCAATGACGATACACACAACAAACCACTGAGCACTACAATGTTAAGTTTTCTAACAGTTATTTCACCTACTTGTCGATAGAGCCCACCATGTAGTAAACCATTGGAAACCAACAGATTGCATCCAGAAAATGCATATCTGGCCTAAGCAGCAGATGGGATTACAAAATGAAACATAATATCACAACAGCAGCATCTATTCTAAAATATTTCAATAAACTGGTAGCTTTAAGAAAAACAAACAAAAAAAAACACCCCACAACTTTTTTTTTAATCTTTGGCAGTATAATACCACTTTTAAACAGAAAATTGATTTGCAGAAAGCTGTGAATCAACAGTTTGCTGTGATCATAAAGAATGATCAGAATTAACATGCTTGTATTTATAAATGCACCTCTTAAATCAGAAATTTTATGGCACAGTGCAATTCACAATATAAGGATGAATAACTGATGTCAGAGACACACTACCAAGTTGTGCTCCAATGCCTGACTTTGGAACACTTATTTTAAAATTCTCACTGCTTATTTTCATGTGGAAACTAAGTAATTTGAATTTTGTAATAACAGCTTCATTGACATCAATGAGATAATATTAGATGAAACCTCATTTTAAAAATCGAATGTAAAAATGAAGATACTGCATTTGGGTTTTTTTGCATTGTTTCTTGGATGATAAATTTTACTGTGTTTCTTCTTTCATACTAAGAAACATCAGAAATCTTAAAACACACGTGATGTTTAGCTATCTGAATAGGCATACTGTAATAAAGTGCCTTGATGAATTGAGAAAATGGAAATGTGGTGAGGCACAGATGTGTTCCTGGAAAGTGGCTGCATTCCTGAGTCAGGTGAAGTAAATTACAAAATTCCAAATTACTTGAATGGCAGCCTGAATTTCACCTCATGTGTGAATGAAAAGCAGGCTGATTTTTGAGCTAGCTTCTGTAGTCCCATGAATGCTGGCCTTTCAGAGGATTCATTGCAAATGCTGTGTACAGAGAGACAGCACTAAGGATATTAGTTCAATTAGCAGCTATAGTTTTTATTTTGTGCTCATAAAACGTGGGTTTACTGTAAATGCTTTACAGTATATGAAGTCAGGCACTGTGCTGGAAAAGAGAACAAGCACTAGAGGGCACTGGATGCTCACATCTTTCATTAAGAAAGTGACAAATCAAAAGTCTTTTAGCCTAATTTAGGCTTTCTACCAATTTATGTCATCCACTTTATGCCAAAATATGTACATAAAGAAAAGCTTCTGTTTTGCAAACACAGGTGTATGCAGCTTCACTAAAGAGCTGTCCGGGGCAGAAGCGAGACACTTCACAGCAGGTCTTTGTATAATAAATCACTTAAACTAAAACATGCATGAAAAACAAATTGTCAGGTATTAGAACCTGTAAGAAATTTCTGCTGCAAACATGCCTTCAAGTCACAATTTGATCGACACCTCCATAACTGGGTCTTCCAAATTGTGACTTTAAGTTCTAGAGCAGTGCCAAATTGTTGGGGAGGGGAAAAAAGCCTCATTCAGATTATAAATGAATCGACCTTACCAGAGAAGAATTTCTCCAAAATTTAAAACAGCTAGTGCAAGAGAAGCTAAGAATTCCAGCAATCCCCATGATTTATATACTTGAGGTCATTCTCCCCCTGTACTCTGTAGATGGAATGGGTTGTGGGGAGTATCCTAATGCCTTAAAGAACTATGTATTTTAGAGTCTAAAATGATTTCATGTGTACTTAAGTGGTCCAGGCCACTAAATGCTTTGTGTTAAGTAGGTTAGTGTTGTCCAAAGTACTGTCACGTAGGTATGAAAGTGTTACACAGTTTACTTTTCACAGTGTCTAGGAAGTTTTTTAATTTTAGCATATTAGTTGGGGTATTTTTAAGAAACACCTAGCTGAAACATTGGCTGCAAAGAATAAGGACAGTTAAATTCACTATGGCCTTTCACATTCAGTAAAAAAACAATTCTGGTATATGAGAGCCAACACAGGACATTATTTTTTTTTCCACCAACATTTCTCAAAGAGATATGTGCCATAATTTTTTTGATTTTAAGTTGCCCACATGAAGAGTGATCATCTATTGAAGTAATGGTAGAATGACTTTAAAATGTGTCACAAAAGAAATAATTCCCATCTACTTACGGGTTATCTAGGAGTAATACAATGGGATTTAGTTCTTTCTTTGGTCGGTAATAAGCTCTGAGTGGAACAATGAAGTTATATAGGCCGTTTCCAGCAGTTTCTGCTGCAACTATAATCAATTTATTTTTGAATCCATAGGCTTTTGCATCTTCATAGTAGTTATGTTGGCATCCCTAAAATAAAAACAAGTTCAGTGAGTATTAATAAAGAGCTTCGGCAGTGACTTTAAAGCAGTTTACCATTAGAAATAGAAAATTGTATCAGATGACCTTATATAGATCCGAATAGACAAAAAAAAATGCTTAGTGATGAAAAGGATGAGGAAACATTATAGGCTAGTAAATGCTGAGCAAACCTCCTCTCTAAGCAGAAACCAGACTTTAACTCTGCTCACATGCATGAGACAAATGAGAGTGCATTTTTATCGGGTAACAGGAACTCTCTTTACCTTATCTAGTCTTAAACAACAGAAGGGTACTTTTTCATGCAGAAGATGACAAAATGTGGGAGAGCTTCCAATATATGGGGAATAAGGAGGATAGCCTTTGGCATACCTAGGAGAAGGAAACAAGTATTTTTTTCAGTATAGCAAATGACTGAAACACATTTGACCACACTCCTACTTTACGGTGTGTTTACACTCATCTAAATTTTGTGGTTATCTGTAGACTGCCAGAATCAAGTACACGAAATGATCTGTGTTTAGTAAGGATCAAAGGAATATATTTTGTAGCTTCAACCTATTTGATCCAATTTAGTGAAAGGTGTTGTGTTTCATGGATTACAAGTATTTTGCTTGATTTTTATTTATCGTATAGGCATCTTTGCAAATGCGTTGATGTGTATCAGTGTTTTGGATGCATGTACTGGAAACTTTTAAGGAAAGGGAAAAAAAACAAGGAAAGAAAATGAAAGTGATTGTGGTACCTCTGCACTTCCTTCTCCATTTTTCTGTCAAATGCTTACTAAGAACGAGGTCAATAATGTCTCACAATAAGAACATACTTTCAATGTAGCTGAAATAAATTTTAAGCAGCAAATTCCCTTAATGATGAGATGAATAATATAATTTGCCTTAGTTTTTAGTAAGAGGCCTTTTATACCCAAATATTTCAACTGCAGATTTAAGTTTACTTGTTTCATTTCTTTCACTGGAGCTTTATAATCTTCCCTGGGGTTTTTCGTGCTTGCCGCTGTTGGAGACAGGAAACTGTGCTAGGTGAGCCACTGACTTAATTGTGTATTTCAGTGTAAGCCTTCCTGTCAGAAATCCCAATAAACATAATTGCCTATCTGCATGGAAGTTACAGAACAGAATCTTCTGCTTTTCTATTAGCAATGCATCATTACTTTAAGTAACATGCTAACGAGCATTTTAATTTAGATGTATTAATTTCATCTCATACTGCTTTTTTTCTTATCCCTGCCTTTTGAAGTCAGACACATAGCCTCAGTGTTTAACCAGGCTGTTGAATGATCTGATTATCACTGCATTGCATTCTCAGGACAGAAGTATTTATCTGTTTACAAATTGAATCCTGTCTTTATAACTATGGAATGTAAGAAAAAAGGCCATAAAAGTGCTATTAAAAAAATTGGCAATACACAACTAGATCTTCATAACTGACTGTAGAAAATCTCCCAACAAACAGAGAAGATAATCTGTTTTGTTTTAATTTTGAAATAGGCATAATGGCATACTGCTAACAGACAGCAGCATTTCATAATAGGGAATACATCCATAATTGGTCTTTACAGATCTCGCTTGCTACCACTGCTTAGGTTGATCCGCATGTAAAAAAATTCATCCGTGCTGTTTACATAATATTAGCTTTTCAAATTATCTCGTTTACATTTAGTATACATACTCTAAGCCTGCAGAGACTTCATCATCTGATGGGGTAGTTTCATCTTCTGACTGGTCACTTAGCAGATCACATGTCTGAAGTGAGGACGAGTCTGCCACCTCCAAGACAGGTGCTATACTGGGCCGTCTGCCCTCTTTCCCTCCTTCAGAAGGAAGGGCCAGCGTAGGTCCACTCGACGTTCGGCATCCTGTGTCTTGTAAATCAATAGCCACTGTCCCTGAAGTATTGATGAAAGCATTTTTTTTTTTTTAATAATGTGGTTGTCAAAACATCTGACTGAGAGTCTCTTATTGAGTGGAGATTACCAAAGACTAAAAGCAATACTGTATAGGCTGTATTTATTACATGGCAATGTAGCAAAGATTTAAGTTATACCTGAGGAAGCCTTTTCCTGCAAAGTAGCACTTTTCATGGCTATTAACATCTATTGGTTTGTTAGCTACCCTTTTAAAATCATACCTTATATAATTAATCCATATTTACATAAATTAATAACCTCTAGGCTTTCCTTGAGCAAGGACACTTTTTAAATTAAAGAACCTTATAAAAAAAAATTATTGCAATCAGTTCTGAATGACAAATTACCCATGTGATCTTCCCAGTTGTTTTGCTTTGCATAGATTTTATTATTACCTTTTTTTATACATGTCTTAAGTGGTTGAATTCCATATTATCAGATGAATATTAGTTTAACCAAATCCCATTGTTTTTCAGCTGATTTTTTTCTAAACACAAGGGTATTTAGCAGTTTTTCCTTCTGCACAGTGTTATACTGATTTTAATTACAGTTTTATGAATAGATATTAACACCTTTAAAATGCACTACTCATTGAATGTGAAATATTTTGCAAGGAGTTTTGGGATTTTTTTTATTTGATTTGTTGTTTTTTTTTTTTACTTACCCATGCTGGCTATTATACTATGTACAGGTAGCCTAGAAGCTCCATGATATGACAGTTTTGATTCATGCTTTTTTCTATGCTTTTCTGGCTTCTTAAAAGCAGAATTCTCTTCTTTGGTGATATTTATATAAAAGCATATATCTGTAGAACTCATGATATAGCGAGGACCTGGATTCAGCAAAATGCTTTTGTTATCTTCCTTTCTAACACCAATCAGACAGACTCCAAACCTTAATCAGAAAAGGAAAGGCATGGTTCACTTTGCATAGTCCCATACATACACCAGAAATTCCACTGTCAAAAAAGGAACCTCCACTATATTTTTGTATTTTGCATACTATGAACGTTTACAGATTTCTAGATGATAAATATGTTTGGAAAATACTCTCTCTTAAATAGGCCACTTCTGCTCAAACACTTTTTATGAGCTTATGAGTTCCTAGGCATCTGAATCCAGTGTTTTTCTTAATCTCCATAATATTCATCTAACACTTTTCCATTTTTCTACCAGATGAATAGTTCCTTCTGGGAAAATATGAGAAGAATGGACGTACAATATGAAAAAGTATTAATCACGTTGAATTGTTCCATTATTCATATGCAATGGAACCAAATTTCAGAATTCACTTTTGCAGTTCATTCCTAGAGATGTATTTGAAACTAAATGAAATAGGGCAAAACCAATCTCACTTAAGTATAATCAATCTCACTTAAGTATTATCAATCTCACTTAAGTATAATCTCAGCGTTTAGAGTTTCATATATGTTCATTTTGTATACATATGAATATACATAGGGATATACATAATCTGGGTTTAGCTTGTCCATTCATCTCACAGAGCAGCACTGAATAAGTGATATATGATCTGGAACCTGAAGAAGGTATGTTAGCATCTAACAAAAAAATAAATGGTTTAGAACAATCACCAAAATGTAGCAGGTACTTATAAAGTTGAGTATTTTGTACAATATGAGTGCACCACAAAAGAAGCCTTATTCCCAGCTGACTCCTAAATAATAATACACTAACATACTAATACACTAACATCCTCCCACCAAATCTAATCTACATTTTTTGGCACATAAAAAGGGTCTGGTGTTCCCATTACCTCTCTAAGGTACTTGTTAGGCTTATCCTCTGTATTCTTTATATTCTGTGCTCTCAGACTGATCTGGCCGGTACAGACCCACATGAGCTTTTATCTGACCAAATCTAACATGTAGAAAAAAAAAATCCATTAAATATATTAGTGGCCAGACACTTAAACCCAGAAACACAGTAATGTGTAATACTGCACCTTTGAATGCAGACCTACATTACAGGCAAAGCAATTCATTATATGCATTTAATTGTGGATAGAAAAATAAACATACTTCTTATGTGCATGGAAAGAAGCATATGTGAAGCTTTTCCCCTCATACTCAGCAAAAAAAGTACTTTCTTCCAAGTTAATGTGATACACTTCATTACCAGAGCATCTGCCATACATTTTCTGCCATTGTTCTGATGATTGCTGACTGTCCCTGAAACATGTACAGATAAAGAGAATAATTTAAAACTTAATGTAAAATTTATATTAATCAGAATAGTATTTCATGCCAATAGCAACTACAAATGTCTATTTAAAATGTCCCATAGGCTAATTTGAAGGAAGTGTTTGAGATCAAAGCTTGCTAATACTGTAAGTGCAGCAATTATTCTAACGTATTAAAGAGCATTTTCTGCTAAGTAATAGGCATATGAGATTATGTACTTTAATATCAGGACAGATATGGCTCAATTACTTTAAATTCACACCATAATAAGTATATTCATTGCAATTTAAAGATGACAGGTGAAACCAGCAGCATGCTCATTCTATTCACAAAGGCAGTCTCTTCAGGTGTTCCATGGCAGATTGGTTGTTTCCTGTTTGGAGTAGGTAAAGAATAATTTTGAACAGCTTATGCAGCAAAGCCCAGTTAGTTTCAGTCATTTTATCTGTAAGAAAGATTTTATTTTCTGCATTTGTTTACCACTTATCTCTAGCATTTACTATATGCACATTTTTAGTTAGTGTGCCATGTGTACTATGACAAGTATATACTTCTCCATTGTAACTGCATAAAGGGTTATATGCTTACTGTCATTATTTTTTTTTTTTTAATGTTCCTTATCCACGTGGACTGTTAGTGCAAATGTTTGAAGCTTCAGCTAACACCAAAACTTGCAGACTTCAGGCTTCTGTGAACTTCTTACTTCAGTAAGTTTCAAGCGGAAATAAGATTCTGTCTGCATGAGTTTTACTGGATATAACAAACTAGTATATACCTCTGTGTGTGTGTATATATATATATATATATACTTGTATGTATGTGTGCATATATATATACACAAATATATATAAATATATATATACACACACACACAAATATATGTATATATGCAGATAGGACATAAAACTGACAAATGTGCTCTGCATTTTGCTACTTGGAGCTAAAATCTCAAGATATTGGGACATGCTCCTCTGTTTACACATTTCAACATACTAACACAATTTCCATTTTATCTTCAATTTACCATACCTCTCCACCATTGCAATAGTTTAAAGATGGGAGTAAGTAAATAACTTTTATTGCAGCATATAAACAAACTAGGTGTAAAATAGCAGAATCAGAAAGGTAGTTACAGAAGAAATTATTTTCCCAATTTCCCTTTTCCCCCTAAAATAAAAGACTCACCTGTTTAAAGTCTGCTTGGTTCCAGTTAGTTGTCTAAAAGCTTCCCATGGGGCTGTTCTGTAAAGACCACATTAAGTTCAAGTCAGAAAGGCTACTTCTTCCAATATGTTATATCATAATACAAGCTCTAATAAAGTTTTATAACTAAATTAGATAATTGGACATCATTTAAAAACAATGTTAAGACTGATCAATAAGAAGATTATGAATAAGTTTCAAGGTAGAATTTTGGTGTCTCTTACAGACCACGATTTTGAATCCTATAAATAGCTGAGAATGGACTTATTGATATCTAGTTTGCTTAGTCTGAAAAACAGCATTAAAGACTAAAGCCTGTTCACATAAATAGCAACAAGCTCCTCCTTAATTTTGCTTAGCAAGTTCATCTGGCCAAAGTTGCTTTGAAAATGAGCATTTCCCTCGTCTCCTCACATATTAGTATCAGAAGGAAAGATGGTTTGAATTTATGTACATGTGTCTCTTTTTGTTTACTGTTTCTTCTATTAATAACTTTTTCTGTGTTCTGCTACTATGTATTGCCTTCAGCTTTTGGTAATTACCTAGTGTACTTACCCTCATGATGGTTTGCAATATTAAACAGTGTCATACTATTTACTAATAAATATAGAAAAAAGATTCCCTGTGGAACAGGGAACAGCACTTCATTTGTAGAAGACTACAACAAACAATTGGGACATTGTTTTATCTATGAACTCTCAATGGACTGACGGGTAGTGGTTGTACTGGGGGGGAATGGATCTAAACCACAGGAGGGCAGATTTAGATTAGATGTTAGGAGGAAGTTCTTCACCATAAGGGTGGTGAGACACTGGAATAGGTTGCCCAGGAAGGTGGTGGAAGCCTCATCCCAGGAAGTTTTTAAGGCCAGATTGGATGTGTCTCTGGGCAACCTGGTCTAGTGGAAAGCATCCCTGCCTGCGACAGAGGGGTTGGAACCAGATAATCCTTGAGGTCCCTTCCAACCCTGACAATTCTGTGATCAAATTGTGAAGTCAGGTTAAGATCATAACCTTGCTAAAATTAACTGATATCAAAAAGCCAGAATTTGAAAGTGGCTATATTCTCCCTTATGTCTTCTCCACTAGAAAAATGACAAAAAGCAAGGAATGTTCTGGTGAGTTTCTTGATAATCTCTGGTTACATGCACCTAAAATACTGTGTAAAAAGAAGAGACATTCCTCATGGAATAAAAGGCACAGATAATAATTTGAACTTTGCTATCTGTGATAACAACTTAAACATTCCCAGATACTACATTGATGTTGCTAAAATTGTGAGTCAACAGATACAGGACTTCTGTGAATGGAAACATGAACTAATTGCTAAGAAAATCATCCTCATGACATTGAACAGAACTTGAAAAGATGCTAGGTTGGAACTGGTTGAATCAATGCAGTATCTCCATGTTCCAAGTCTGTACTTTTTAATAATTGCTGTCAGTATTGAGTATTTAAGACTCAAGTCCTACATAAAGTGTAATGCAGGTGCTGATAGTAACCAGGATAATGAAAGAACAATTAAACAGGAAGCAATGTAAAGGAAATCAGTTCACTGTTTAGAGTGGAAGTCTATTTAACATGTATTCTTCATTACTTACATCTGATTTAGTATTCAGTCTGGATATAAAGGTGTGTGTGGGTCCAGAGGAGCGATGAGACTGGTGAAGGGACTGGACAGAAAGTCTTACAGGGAGAGGCTGAAGGAGAGGAGCTGGGGTTGTTTAGCCTGGAATAGAGGAGACTCAGGGGGGACCTTATCACACTCTACAACTACGCGAAGGTAAGTTGTAGTAATGTGTGGGTCAGGCTCTTCTCCCAGGCAACTTGTGACAAGACAAGAGGGAAGTTTAGGTTGGATGCTAGGAAGCACTTTCTCATGGAAAGGGTCATTAGGCACTGGAAAGGACTGCCCAGGGAGGTGGTGGAGTCACCATCCCTGGAGGTTTTTAAAGAAAGATTGGATGTGGCACTTAGTGCCATGGTCTAGTTGATCTGGTGGTGTTATGCCATAGGCTGGGCCTGATGATCTCAGAGGTCTATTCCAGCCTCAATAATTCTGTGATTCCGTAAAGTTGATACAGACAATGGAAAATTCTCTGCTATCTGTTAGGAATACTACACTTCTTTCATGTACATATACCATGAAGTAACTCCAAAAGGTTCTGTATTCTGTGCACGTCAGATGATGAAAGGTAGGCAGTTTGAATATTTTCGCCATGATTCTCGGGAGGCATGGAAAAAATATTTTGTTGTCTTGTTATTAACAGGTACTAGTACAAACAGTGCCATCAAAATATCTTGATGTTTGTTGTTCCTAGTTAGTAAATGTTCTAGCAATAATTTCAGTTTTCCCTCTCCTGGGCATGGGGGAGTACTACAAATGAGAAGGTTCAATAACTCTGCTTGTAAAACAGTATCAATTTGTATAGACTGTATTCTTGTGCAGCCTGCTACTCCTTTTGGCAGTGTGTTTATTGTGTTAAAAAAAACCCTCTTCCATGGTATGTTTGCTTGCTGCTTAATGCACAGATACTGAATAACAAATAATATTTTACATGTTAGCAAGAAAAAAAGACTTCTTTGTTCTTTTTTTAGTTCAATGAATTAGAATTTTTATATGTGTACAAAAATAGGCCTAGAAACAAACATTAAAATAGGTTTTTGTGGGTCTTGGTGGTGTTCTTAAGTAGAACTCTTTGAAAGATCCATGATTCAGTCTAATAAACTGGAAAAAATTAGCGGCACAACAGCATGCAACAAACTTAAATATTTTGGGGGGTCTTAGTGAAATTATAATGTCTTTCATTGTACAGGAAGTTCCAGTTTATTTTTAAACAATGTAGTTTTCTGGGAGTTCAGGGTAAGCTATTTTCCAAACTTTGACACGGTGGTGCTTGTTCTTTTTATGGTAGTATATACTTACTGTCCCCTAGAGGTGTGAACCAGCAGTGTGATTAGTGTAGAGGTAGCTGGGCATATACAGTTCAGAGCTAACATAGCATATTTGAATTCCTCTTCACACACAACATGATCTATAAGGAAAAAAAAAAAAGTTATTTAAATTGTTCTACTTTGTGTCGAACAGAATTATCACTTCCTTTCCTTGTCTAGAAAAATGGGAAAGACAATCAAATTTTCCATCCAGATCCTCTCCCTTGAACCTGGACAGCAGCTGTGTATTCATAGATTCATGGAATGCCAGGTTGGATGGGACTTCAAGGATCACCCAGTCCAACCTGTCAGGGTAAGAATATAGTTTACATGAGCAGGCTCAGCACCCTGTCAAGCTGGGCCTTCAAACTGTCTCATGCAGGGCAATCCACCACATCCCTTTAGAGTTTATTCTAATGTTTAACAGCTCAAATGGTGAATAAAAAAAATTCTAGCATCCAGTCTGAATCTCCCCAGCAGCAACTTGCACCTATTGCCCTTTGTCTTCACCACGGACTCTTTGCGCAGGGAGTCTCCCTCCTCATGATAGCCACCCTGCATGTACATCTGCTTGGTTATGAGGACTCCCCTAGGCCTTCTCTTCTCAAGGCTGAACAAACTCAGTTCTCCTAGCCTTCCTTCATGTCATAGGTCTGCCAGCTCTCTGATCATTATTGTGACCCTTCTCTGGACCCTTTCCAGCCTGTCTGCATCCTTCTTGTATAGTGGGGACCAGAACTGTGCACAGCACTCAAGATGCAGCCTGCTCAGCACTGAGTGGAGTGGGACAATGACATCTTTATTCTGCTTGTAATACTCTTAGTAGTGCAGCCAGCATCCTTTGGTTTTCTTTGCCACTGCAGCTCACTCATGCTGAGCCTTTTGTCTACCAAGACCCCCAGGCCCCTCTCCACAGTGCTGCTCTCAATATGATATGCCCCATCTCTTGCTAGCTCTCAGACTGCGTGAGTAGTTGCTTTTTTTTTTTTTACACCCAGTTCATACTTTCTGTCCTGTAGCTACACGTGGAGAGCTCTCTGAATCTCACTTCCACTGTCTTGCTAGACTAGCTGTATCAGTAAGCCACATAGCACAGTCTAGTTTATGCCTTTTGCACCTTCTGCAATTTTGCATAAGCTGGTACAGCAGCATCAAGCATTCTACAGAGATACAATTATATGCTCAGACAACAGCATACCTAGGAGACTGCAGTGCAGGACTGCTGATAATTGGAAGGGCTCTGCTGGTTTGTAGAGCTGTCATTTGTGACACTGTCTCGTATTTCACACTGCACTGCAGCATGTTACACATTTGGCTACATCCCCCCAACGATCTGGTAACAGCTACTGCCCCCTTGCAATATAGGCAGGGAGGGTGGCTGGTTTTAATTCTCCTTTTTGCTTCTTTTTCTTTTTCTAAACTTTGCAACCATTTTACCTCAGTCCCTGTCTGGTTTTTGTAATCACAAAAAATTTTGCTTTGTATTTGAGAGTCCTTACAAATATGGCTGCACGTGAGCATTTGCTGTGATGGAACAATACTACAGACTATTTTCTGCCTTTTAATGAAGTTTAGGGGAGGGGAAGTGGATGAGGAGGAAGCTGTGGTTGCTGTCTACCTGGACTTCAGTAAATCCTTTGACACTGTCTCTAACGGCATTCTCCTAGAGAAGCCAGCAGCTCATGGCTTAGACAGGTGTACTCTTCACCAGGTAAAAAACTGGCCAGAGTGCCAGGCCCAAAGAGTGGCGGTGAACAGAGTTAACCCAGTTGGTGACTGGCCACAGTTGTTCCCCAGGGTCAATCTTGAGGCCAGTCTTGTTTAATATCATTCTCAATGATCTGGAGGAGGGGATGGAGTGCACCCTCAGCAAGTTTGCAGACAACACTGTTTGGCAGGAGTGCTGATCTCCTCAAGGGTAGGAAGGCTCTACAGAGGGATCTGCACAAGCTGAACCAATGGGCTGAGGTCAGTTGTAGGAGGTTTAACAAGACCAAGTGCCGGTTCCAGCAGTTGGGTCACAACAGCCCCATGCAACACTACAGCCTTGGGAATGAGCAGCAACACTGAGTTGCAGAAGCGTGCCCACAGAAGGGCAGAAAAGCTGGTGAAGGGTCTAGAGCACAAGTCTTACAAGGAGTAGCTGAGAGAACCGGGATCGTTTAGTCTGGAGAAGAGGAGGCTGAGGGGAGAGAGCTCATTGCTCCCTACAACTACATGAAAGGAGGCTGTAGTGAGGCGGGTGTAGATCTCTTCTCCCAAGTAGTGATAAAATGAGAGGAAAAGGCCTCCAGTTGTGCCAGGATAGGTTTAGATTGGATAGTAGGAGAAATTTCATTACTGAAAGAGTGGTCAGGCATCAGAACAGGCTGCCCAGGGAGGCGGAGGAGTCACCGTCTCTGAAGATGTTCAAAAAACACGTAGACATGGCACTTTGGGACATGGTTTAATGGCCATGGCAGTGTTGGGTTGATGGCTGGACTTGATGATCCAACCTGAATGATTTTATGATTCTATGAGTGAGAAGGGAGAGCAGCAGAGGTGTTACATCTAGTCCTCTGTATTGGCTTATACTGAAAACTCTCAAATTTTCTGCACATGCTTCCAGTATTGTATGAATATGGCTAGTGCTTAAAAGTCAGGACATAGTGCAGTGCTGGTCACGACATGAAAAGGAACTCTCGGGTATATGTGAATGATATTAAAGAGTATTAAAACAGATATAAAAAGAGACAAGCACAAAACTTACAACTTAATAAAACTTCTTGTAACTGAAGAATCTTAGAGGTTTTCTAAGGTCATGAAGGCATTTATTGCAGACTAATTGGCTTTTTTTCTTCTGAATTTGACTTTTGATTTAATCTACATTACATTTAATGGGAGCAGAGTTTGCTTCAGATGAGAGAGAAGGCAAGTAGTACAGTTGATGCTCAGAACACAAGGCCTAAGAAAATTGCTAAACAGATCATTTCCCCACCTAGATCTGAGCTGTCTACATATCCCTACTTCTAGTTGCACTAATGTGTCCTTGAAATCCTTAGAACTACCTCACCTTTCTAACTAAGCTTCTATCTAAGCTGTTTATAGTACAGCTGCAAGACTGCCACTTCCTGAAAAGTGAGGGCATACTTTGTATGCTTTCTCTACTCCCTTTCTTTAAATTTCTAGAGGCTTTTCAATATCAGAACCATTCACTACTGAAAGGAGAAATTAATTCTCTCATTTTGTGAAGATCAAAGCCCATTTAAATGTCACAGGGAAGGAATTAATTTAGTTATATAAAGACAGTGTCGAATATAGAACAAAATGAGATTTTCTTTTTTCTCTCCTAAATATACTTCAGTTATAGCAATTAAATATTTCCTGCAGAAAATATTTCAGTCAGAAATGTGTTCTTTTAGTTGATCATGTGCCACTAATAAATCTATTTGGATTTTAATCTAGAGATTTAGAGAGAGTGAGGCATAGTCTGCTACTTGGATGGAATAGCTGCATTCCATTACCGTTAGTCAGATGGTAAAGATTCATGAAAGTGAATATTGACTTCCTGATATTGAAGGAATGCAAATTATCCAGATTCAAAAATATGGAGAAGATTTCACCAAATAACTTCTCCTTATATTTATTTGGAATGTTACACAGTATAATTAAAATGGGAGCAAGGAAAATAATAGACAGGAAAATTATTTAATCATCTATAATTTCAGATCTCGCAATTGAAAAAAAAAAAGTCCATGCTGACCTAAATATGTACAATGAAAATGAGTAAATTGTGAGTGGCACAATGCAAATGAAAAGTTTGCCTCAAAACTTAACTTCTCCATATGTTCTATACTCTCTAACATGTATGATCAACTTTTGGGAAGGATTTTACATAAAGAATCACAGAACTAACCAGGTTGGAAAAGACCTTCAAGATCATTGAGTCCAACCAATCACCTAAGACCTTCTGATTAACTAAACACTGGCACTAAGTGCCTCATCCAGTCTCCTTTTAAACACCTTCAGGGATGATGACTCCACCAGCTCCCTAGGCAGCCCATTCCAATACCACTCACTCTGTGAAGGACTTCTTCCTAACATCCAGCCTAAACCTGCCCTGGTGCAGTTTGAGACTGTGTCCTCTTGTTCTGTCACTGGTTGCCTGGGAGAAGAGACCAACCCCCACCTGGCTACAACCTCCTTTCAGGTAGTAGGAAAGAGCAATGAGGTCTCCCCTGAATCTCCCCTTCTCCAGGCTGAACAACCCCAGCTCCCTCAGCCTCTCCTCACAGGGCTGTGCTCCAGCCCCCCTCACCAGCCTTGGTGCTCTTCTCTGGACATGTTCAAGCATCTCAACATCTTTCTTAAATCAAATGGCCCAGAACTGGACACAGTACTCAAGGTGTGGCCTAACCAGTGCTGAGTGCAGGTTCATGTTAACAGAAAATACAGCACATAGCAAACAGGCTGCTGTCCTACAGCAGTCATCTTAATCTTGTATGTGTAAGGGGTTTGTATTGTCTTGTCAAATGTTTTTTACATGGAGTTGGGATTTGCAGGGCTATTTCCACTCCTACTGTACACTTTGACATGTGAGCTATTTATGCCCTTTGTGACATTTAATGCATCTGTTAAAAAAAAAAGTCTATGAAAATAACATCCTACCTACTTCATAAGTGCTATGAAGCTTTTGAATTTTCAGAGGTACTTCGATAACATCAGGTAAAATATTCTTCAGCCGCCTAATTACCATGACAGGAGGTGAGGTATTACAGGTTTTGCCTCTGGGCTGGAGTTAATTTCTTGTGTAGACACAGATCAGGTCACAAACAACTTGCTTATTTCTCCAATTATTTGACAGATTACAGCTTTCCTATAATGCTACTGAGGTTTATATCTATGTTCAGGACTCTTATTGTGGAGCTGTGGTGAGGGCTGCACAGAACTTTATCTGATGGTTTGTCTTTGAAAGTAAGTAGGAAGGAAGCTAAATGATGTCTCTCCCACTCCTCAGGTCTGGGACATGACTCAGGTCCTGTGAAAGCAGGTACTAGGATGAGGAAATCATTCATTTAGTGTGGGAGTGAAGTACCAGAAGAAACTGCAGTTAATCTTGATGTGAATATTAAATATGTCAAATCAGTTTACCAACAAGAAATATTTTTATTTCATTTATACTAAAAAAATACTCCATTTAGAATTTTCCAGAGCTGTAGCTTCTGTTGAAAATATATTTTGAGAGGAAATTTGTTGCTAAGTCTGTCTCAAATAGATGTGGTAATGCAGTGTTAGGACTTCTGCAATGTTCTTGAAAATAAAACATACCTGAACCACTGATTCATGCCTGCAGCATCAGCCATGTGGTAAGAATGTCCTAGACTTGACACAGTTATTCTGAAAAACCTTACTTTTGTCAGTTTTGTAAATTAACATGACCACTACCAGATCAGATTGAGAAAAATGTCCATCCAGTACCTCTGGATTATTTTTTTGCCTGTAATTGGATAGATCAATCATCAGATGCATTCAGTATCCATTCTGGTGAATCTGGACTATGTTTGTTTCAAATACATTACTGAAGGTTTAATGTCAGACTTCCCCAAGCTATGCTAATTCACTGGTGCAATTTGAATAAATAGAAAAATGTCAACAGTTATCTCCAGCTCCTGGAACTGTGATTAAACACAATTTCAGAATATTCAAGGTAAAAGCAATTAGTGCATTTTCTAGGAAATGTATAAAAGGTAGAAGCTCAACTCAGAAAATAGACAATTTACTCCAGTCCCCAAATTACAGGAATATGCTGCTCTGCTCTGGGTAATCTCCCCTTTGATTCATGTTTGTGCTGAAATACAAGGTCAGATGGATGCATTGAGGGGACGTGACCTTTTGTAGGAAGGAAGGAAAAGCAGGGAGGTTAAGAAAACAGGACTGTCTCATGCAGTCAACATAAGTAAGTGCCTGAGAAACTCGGATTCTACTGTTTTATACATTTTTCAATAGAATTAGACTTCTGTTAGCAGGACTGTCTGGAAATCTTTGGTTATACCTTTTCCAAGTTCAGAAACTTTCTTTTTGACACTTACAGTCTCTAACTCTGTGTGTAAAGACAGGGGAAAAAAACAGAGAGAATATATAAAAAAATATAAAATATTTCAGGTTCATAAAATGCACAAGATTGTTTTAGGCAGCCTCCAGAATCAATGAGACATTTTTAAAAAGCAGTATCAAATTTAAAAGAAGGTTTTACATGAAGGCAGTAAAATAAAGCAGTCCTGAATCACAATAGGAAAAGCCCTTAGATAAATGTTCCATGCCGTTATGACAAATTTCATTCGCGAGCACTCTGGACAGGGCTATAGTCTGCAGCCCCCACTGGACAGGGGACATATTTCAGAATGAAGAAGAGTTGAATGAGATTAATTAACTACAGCAGAGTCCTCTTAGGAAAATGTATGCAAACAAATGTCGTTTGCATGACTCTTAGCAGTAGCCTAACCATGTGCAGTAGGTAAGCATCCAGCGGTGATGTTTATACCATGCTCATAACCCTGTCGAGTTTAAAACTGAATTTGAATGTCTCAAGCCTCATAGGAGCAGAATTAAATTGGTCTTGAAGGATGGTTTGCAGTTCTCTGCCTAGAATGCTGTGCAGAGAGAATCTGCAGAAATGGATGCAGTGATCCCTACGATCCATGTGAAATTCTTTTGGGATGTAAGGTGCTAGACAAATATTTAGACTTACAATAAAGTACTGCTATAATTAATTTTAGAGGGGATCTAATGAGGCACAGAATACATAAGGTCTCCTGAAGCCCTTGAGGAACTACAGAAGATAAATTAAGGCAGTAAGATACCAAATGGGTTAAGCTTAGGTGAAGGAGGTATCAGGGTGGGGAGGAGATTGTAGTTTGCTTTTTCAAAACAATCCCAAAAGGATCCAAATTCTCAACCTGCAACTTCGAACAGCTATGAAAAAAAAAAAAAATGTTACCTCCGTTTTGCAAGTCTAGTTATAGATAAACTCCTACAGAGACAAACCATTAAGAATAATGAAGCTCTCTTAAAAATACAATTAGGAACAGCAAATTAACACAGTTACCAATAAAGAAAAGTGGCCATGGCTAGGGAGAAGAGATAATGATTGTGCTGTAAGATTTTAAGGGGCAGATGAAAAAGCGCCATCATTCTTGTAACAGCATGAGTTTTATCCCCTGCTGTGCCATCTCAGAGCTTGAGATTACAGTTTTATAACTTCAGAACTGCTATTGATGGCTTTTTCTTTTCTTTCCAACATAGTGGTAAATTCAGTAGCTTTTAAAATTAGTTTTGACTTGCTCTGGAGTTGTTTTGCGTTTCAGTTGACTTTTTCACCAGATTCTGGCATGATGGAGGTGACTAAAGCTTTTTCCATAGATTTTGTTTTGTTTTGAAGTTCTGTATGGATCAGCAATCTTTTCTTCCTTAGAATATCCTGTGAGAAAACTGAATTTTCAAAATTACATTTAAAAAAATGGAAAAGCTTTGCTTCTACTTAACATTTTTCTAAAGAATGGCAAAATGAGCTCACGATAAAAGTATCTGTGTGGTGTTGTCTGTGTGTACACTGCTATGTATGTGTGTTTAGAGAGAGAAAGAGGGACCTACCTACATGGTGCAGAGAAACAATGGCAGATTAAAAGCAGAAGATTCGTTTGAGTTTATTAACATTATTTGCATTTTGTATCAGTTTCTAAGACACAGTTTACTGGATAGAGAAAATATATCTAATGTCTCTTTCCAAAGTGTTTCCCAGAGGTCTGCCTGCTTCAGTTTCTTGGCTCAAACTTGACCCTTTCTGAGCAGATCATTTCATATGATAACAGTATGTTTTAGAAGACAGAAGTTATTGAAGGACATGGATATAATATGCAAGCTACATCTATAATTAAGGAACAAGATTTGTGTGGGTTTTATATACACACATATATATATATAAAAATAATTCTACTCTATGTATTATGTAACATTAAAAAAAACATTCCTAAAAGTGCTTATAAATAAGACTTCAGTGTAAAATATGACATTTTACTGTTGATAGGATATACACAATCCACGTTATTTTACCATGCTGCACTCTTAATATGCTTCCAACCAGTAAATATGCCTAGAGAATCTCATTTTTGCTTTCTTTATGAAACAAATTGCCAAATACAAACAAAAGTGCTTCAAATGGCTGAAATCTTACACTTACCTGCAAACTTAATGTGGAATTTATTCTCAGGTTTTAGTATCTGGACATACAAAGGGCAATTTGGAGCAAAGTCTTTAACTGCCCATGCTCTTAAAATGGTTTGATGATCCTAGAGTATGAATAAAGAGTATGAGGTGATGAGAATAAAATATAAACAACCTTTTTACATTAGAGAAAAAGCCTCTGATCATCCTGAATCCTTTGAAGGAAGCTCGTTTTGAGACTATCTAACACCAGCTGGTGTGGATGTTTACATATATAAGCAACATCACATATTATGTATTTCACATATTTTAAAAGGCACATATATACACATACATAAAAAATCCAGTAATTCTGCAGACACAGACCAGGCTGAGGTATTCTCAGTGTTCACCAACAAGGTCTATCAGGCCTCTGCTCTGAGGCAGGCTTTGAGCAGAAGAATCACCAGCAGTGGATGATTTTAGACAGGAGTAGCTACATATCAACTCAACCCATATGAGCCCATATGAGATGGATACAGAAGGAGCAGGACAATCTTCTTGTATGGTTGCTTTCTTAGAAACATTGTGAAAACTGGTGAAGACCTCCAACAAAGGCAGAAAAACTAACATACTTTCAGCAATCTTCAAACAAAAGGATGATCTGGGAGCTATTCAACATTCACATTTCACTGTCTGGAGGAGTGAAAAGCTCTGTGTGTAAAATGCTGGCTAGACCACTGCAGTCTTAGAACAATGGTGAATGACCTGGGGCAAGTGGGACATTACAAGGATCTGCACTGGAACCTCTTCTATTAAACACCTTTATTCATAACTGGGTAGGAGGTGAGGATGCACAAGTGGCAGATTTGCAGACAATACCAAGCTAGAGGGAACAGACAAAAAAGAGTTGGGGGCAAGATGAGACAGAGAAGTGGGCTGACAGGAACCTAGTGAAATTCAGCAAGGGCCCATGCAGAGTCCTGCCTCTGTGACTGAGTAGCCACCTGCAGGTGTCCAGGCTGGGGGCTGACCAGCAGCTCTGCTGGAAAACGCCTGGTGTTCCTGGCAGACAGCAAGCTGAGCAGGGGCTGGCAGCAGAGGAGGCTGACAGCATCCTCGGCTGTTCTAGTAGGATCATGGTGATGGAGGGCAGTGATGATCTCCCTTTACTCATCACAAGTTAGACCAAATCAAGACGTGACACCTAGTTTGCAGCCCTTAATACAGCATAGACATGTAAGCTGGATGAGTTCAGGCAGAGGGCCACTGAGCTGGTCACGGCATAGAAGCAGAGGGCCTGTAAGAAGAGGCTGAGGGAATGGAGCCTGTTCAGCCTGAAGAAGAGATGGCTTCAGTGACACCTGAGAGTAACCTACAACATGGTTACTGAGCAGATGGAGCCAGGCTCTGCACAGTGATGCGTAGCTGGAAGACAAGAGACAATGATCTAAGTTGAAAAGAGAGATTCAGGCTGGATACGAGGAGAAACCTTTTCCCAATGAAGCCAGGCAGTAGAACAGGTTGCACAGAAAGGTCAGGCTGCCTCCACCCATGGACACTTTCCACATCAACCCAGACAAAGCCCTAGGCTGTGTGTGTGGGCGGTCTGTGTGCATAAATGACCTGTCAGACTAGAGACCTTCTGAGCTTTCTTCCAACCTCCACTTCCCTATGCTCCTAGTAAAATCTGTTCTGCCTGTTGGAACACAGAATAGAAAGTTTCTTTCTCCAAATCTTCTCCTAATAAGGTATTCTGTCCTTCTCCCTTTCTGCAAGTGTCTGGAAGGGGTGATGTTTGGATGAGGAAGAATTGTGTGAGAATTCAGATGGTAGCAATAAGTCATGCCTAATTAAGAATGTTGTATGAGGTAGCTCCTTCTACATTAAAGGAGGATATCAGGAATTCAAGCTTAAAATAGTGGATAAATCTGAAAAATATCAGTTCAATTAAAAACAGATCAACATTTTTCTAGAACATTAGTATAACTGATGTCATGATTTAGTCAGCTACTGACCAAAGGATTCCAACAATTTTCCAGTCTATTAGCTTTTGTACTTGTTTCCACATGTGAAGTGTGAGTTGACTGCAGGATAAGTACTGCTCTCCCACAGAAGTAAACTATGTGATAATACATTCACATACTTAATTTCATGAAGTATGGCTAATTTTAATATATATCAGCCATCAAGGCGTGTGTTTGTGTTTTGTCTTGGTGGTTTTTTTTTTTTTAAATTTCAGAACTAAAAAGGAGTATTTGAGAGCTGCATGTAGGAAGCAGTACTTGGGCTGAAGTGCCTAGTCATGAAATCGGTGGTGTTAAAAGATAAAATACAAAGAATGATTCATTGTGTTTGCAGCATCAGCAAGAAGAAAAGCTTTCAGACTCGTGAACACAAGGGAGAAACTCTGCTAGGAATAGAGAGTAATTGACATTTTCAAACCATATTATTTTAATGTCAGCTGAGACATTAACAAGTACTTGGAGTCACAAGGGGAAGACCTTTTGTGGATGATTAAATACATTATTTCACATTTTTGTTACTAACAGGATGATTTGGGAGCTATTCCCCTAGGCACATGAATGCTAACTCTCAGACAGTATTCTCATTTCCATGTTCATAAATAGAATCATAGAATCATTCAGGTTGGAAAAGATCCTTGAGATCATCAGGTCCAACTTGAAAGAGGGCTACAAAGTTTATTAAGGGGCTGAAGCACTGTCCTATGAGGACAGGCTGAGGGACCTGGGGCTTTTTGGTCTGGTGAAGAGAAGACTTAAAGGGGATCTAATCAATGGTTATCAATATATGAGGACTGGGGATCAAGAGAGAGGGGACAGGCTCTGCCCAGTTGTGCCCTGTGATAGGACAAGGAGTGATGGATATGAACTACAGCACAGGAAGTTCCACCTCAACATGAGGAAGAACTTTTCTGTAAGGGTCATGGAGCACTGGAACAGGCTGCCCAGAGAGGTTGTGGAGTTTCCTTCTCTGGAGACTTTCAAGACCCATCTGGATGTGTTCCTGTGCAACCTGAGCTCTGGCAGGAGGGTTGGACTCGATGATCTATGGAGGTCCCTTCCAACTCCTAACATCCTGTGAACCATTAACCCTACTCTGATAAGTTCACCACTAAAGCATATCACTAAGTGCCACATCTGAACGACCTTAAAATACATCCAAGGATGGTGACTCAAACCACCTCCCTGGGCAGCCTGTTCCAATGCCTGACTATTCTTTCAGTGAAAAATCTTCACGCTTCTCCTCAGAAAAAAAGGAGATATATATGTGCATAATACAAACAGAGGGAACTGGAAAAAAACCCTATGCTTCTATTCACATTATACAATATATGCTTCTTTGATAGATGAGGGCAAAAATATCTTCTCTTCTGAGTAATTTCCATTCAATGAATTACAGTCACTGATCAAAAATTGCCACTGATACTGATGGTAATTAGTACAGAGGCAATATTGAAGTTCACGTATTAAAAGCTGGAAGCATTTAAGTGGATATAACAGGAAGTTATATCATCAGAACTCAAAGAACAACCTTGATTTAATATATGTTTTAAAATAGTTTTGCTAATTTAACCTTTTTTCTTGCTGCACACGACTTGATACGTCAGTTCTGTCCTCCCACACAGTGCAGCCATCTTGTGATGCTATTAAGTCAGCGTAATTTAGATTACCAGTAGTCACATCACCCCATTTGATTAACAGAAAGGAAAAAAAGAGCCTGAGCTCAACCATCTCTGACTTTTCAGAAAGCATCATAACAAAGCAGCAGTAGAAGTGGTCTTTCATGCATTTATATAGCCTATTAATAAGTTATGTAATTCAAAAGAGACTTCTCTTCCCACCCCTCCTTGAGCTAAATCATCAGGTGCAGCTTTCAAGCATCTTACTTTCATGGAGAAACTTGATGTAAGCAGTCCACTTGAAGTCATTGGCTAATTTTGTGTGGTGTGGCACATGCTGCTACTGTTCTACACCCTCCAATTAATCAATCAATCAATAGTCATCCAGACTTAAGTATAGTTAGAACTGTCTTTAAGAGCTTTAACATCCGGAAGTGAAATAGGTCTGTGTCGTTTGCTGTAGCAGATGAACAGCTTATATCTTGCTCTGAGATGTCAAAATAGCATTTGATAGATTCAAATTTGGCAGAGTTTTTTCTTGCCAAAGAAGATAAAGTTTCTGGTAGGAGACTTTGGAAAGCTGACAAATTCTTGGTCTGACTGTTGAAGTTCCTACTCCACCAAATGGAAAAGGAAGCAACTGGCAATTTTTATGGAAGAGCTGCATGTCACCTGTCACTGTATTTTTCTTCTGAGACATAGCTGAGATCTATGGATCAGAAGTGACTTTGGTGCTAAAACTTATTAACTAACAAAATAGCAAGCAATGAAGAGCCAGTGGTATATATGACAAATAAGCAGATCCTCTGCTAAGGACTGTAGCTAGGGACATATAAAACCCTCAGGAACTTTGAAAACTCAATGAGTAACAACAGCTGTTCTGGTCAGGAATTTCCCCAATGCATCTCTTAATTTTTGACAGCTGTCAGACACAGGAGAGGATCCAAGGCACTAACAGTTTGTCAGCTTCTCAAGCACAACAAGGTGAAAAATAAATTGTAGCTATAATGATTGATGTTGGGATGACAACTGAACGTTCAGCCCAGTGACAAACTGTAACCTTATGTACTACATGACTGAAGTTGTTAGTAGTGAGTGGAGCTGGAAGTGTAGGAAATTAAATCCATTTCATTTCAGAGCTCTAGGGGGCAGTAAAATAAAACAGTAAGATTTAAAAAAGAGAACAGTTCTATTTTCTGCTTGTGGTGCAAGTAATTTCATGGCCTGTGAAAAGGAAATCTGAGCAACAACAAAAAAAACAGAGAGAAGTGACATCTTGTTTAAAATTTAGATGACATTCACCTAGATGACTATCACTGCTACAGCTGAGTTACTGCACCATGATGACTAGCCAATCAGTTACCCAACAGGGCATTCTGTCCCAGAGGAAGGCAATAGGACTGTGTCTTGGGTAAGATTTGCTTGTTTGTATGTTCCAGACACAATGATAAGCAAGATTTGAGAATAGTCTGTACTGAAAGCTGAAATGTGCCAGGTACCATTTTGGTATTTCCTGGGGCACACTGTCCCTGAGGGCAAAGAGATTGCCTGGGGAGAATTGTGGCTAGCCACAACTCTGACACTAAAATTAGATAGTGGTGGTCAGAATGAATGGAAGCTTCATTTCAGCAGAGTCAAAATACATTCTGCAGAGGTTATAAGCAGAAATGAACAATAAGCAGAAATGAACAGCTTACCTCTAAGTGAATCCTGTATCAGTGCAGCTGTCCTTAAAGCTGCATAAAACTACCAAGTGCAATGTAAATCATATTTCTGCTTGTAGGGCAATTCTCATTTCTAAACATTTCACATCTGCCAAGCATATTTTGTGAAATGAGATGTTGTAGTGAATTTGTTCTGAACTCTAATTTAGACAAGGCAGTTTGTCTTTGGCTAGGATAATTTCCACCCTCACGGAAGTTACCAGCATTTTCCCAGCTATCTGCAAGAACTGTTGCTTCCTCTTATCCTTAAATACTCTGGCACCTCTGCCACTTCCAAACAGTTTGCTTGCTTGACTACTCCAGGATTATTTGCTGCCAATTCAGTGGCTCTCCACTGGATTTTATTGCTGATTAATCAAATTCGGAGTTCTTAGTTGAGTAAGTTTGACTGTTATATAGTAGGAAAAAAGACTTACTTATCAAGGAATTCAGTGGCTTTCTGCCAATGATGGATCAAGCACAGAGCCTTTAGTTTTGAATAAAATTGTTTCTACTGCATGCAGGTAGTCTACAAAAAACTGAGTTACTTTTGATAAAATTTGTTTCTCAGGGCTCATTTGTCTAGCAAAGAAATAATCCTCTCTTTTTGCTAACTTATGCTGGCAGCTTTATGTTGCTTTTTTTGTTCTTCCTTCTCTGATAAGCCTTATGTGCAGGTATGGAAACAAGTTTTGAAGGCAGCTGAAGTAATTGTAGCAAGTGAAAGAATATATTAAAAAATACTACATACATTATGCAAAACCCTTTTTCTCCCATGTTTTATTTGCATCTGCTTTTAACGTTTAGAAAGCACTATTCGCTGCCATGGAGCGGCAACGCTATATTTTAATGGAGAGAGCTTAAAACATAATTACTAAATGATAAACACCAATCTGCTCTTGTTAGACCATTTATAAGCACCTCAGTTTAACTTTGTGAATATTCAGACTTAACTTTTTCTTCCTCTGGAGGTCAAGATTGAACCAGATAGAGGCACCTGTTCTAGTGTCCCTGCCTATGGCGGGGGGTTGGAACTAGATGATCTTTGAAGTCCCTTCCAACCTAAACCATTCTATAAGTGTGCAACAATTCAGCATTCAGCTCAGAGAGAAAAACTTAGAGCTGCATTCATAAATCCTTCCTCAGTGGACTTCTTTACTGGGTATTTGTGATCAGTAGGTGATTTGTTTCATTACTGTGAAGAGTTTTAGTGGATATTAAAATAGTTTTATTCTTTTATCACAAAGAAGCTGACTAGAGGGTTTGTATGAGCAGTTCCTTTGTGGACAGTAACTTACCTGACTGCAAATAACTAATAGCATGGGGGAAAAAACAGTAACTTGTTTAAAGGATCTTGCCATTTTTCACATCTTAAATTGGCCAGTATGCAAAACTATCAAATAGTCTCAGATAGATTGGTTATTTGGCAGTAGTCACTCATTTATAAAGTTGAATTTGATCTTTGTTATTAGTGAACTATTAACAACAGTTCTGAATGGAAATAGCAGTCCATTGATAGGTATCTCTTTTCTGATTTGATAAATACAGCTATTTGAACTAGATATCTAAGCAAACACTGATATTAATTGAAATAATTGGACTAAAGACTTATTTGACAGAGTTTTAGAGTGGTTAATGACCAAGAATCAATACATAAGGTAACACGGTTGTGGTTATAAGATATTTGGTCACTGTCAAGATATTTTTTTTTCTTTAAGTACTGTATTCTTAACAGTACTTTAAAATACACATGCTATGCTGCACAAATGTATAAATACCTACTTAAAAGAAAAAATACAATGTATAGCTAGAACGTGCTGCAAAATCCTAACTTAGTACGTAGGTCATACCATTTTTTTATAAAAAAGCAGAAGCAGATAAGTTATGTGAAATGAGTCACTAGATCATGTTTCCCAGATTTGTGGAATCCAATGGAAACCTTTTCGTTCTCTGAACTGAGACAAAAAGTTCCTCCCACATGCAAAACCTCTCTATAAATCAGTTAATTTTAATCTTCTGTTTGCAGCAGACATCTCAGTCCCTGGGAGGGAGCAAGGGCAGCAGGAGTACACACAGTATGCAGATTCATTATTAATTTCCTCCAAACTTACAGCTGCTGTCCGGTCCACCTCACAGCGGCTACTCAGAATGAAACAAGCTTCAGCGTCATCCATTCTAGAAAAGGGAAGACAAGCCTGTTACATATACCAATAAAATACTTCTAGGGACTTGTATTTCACAGTTTATAGTCTTGCATGCTTATAAAAACAGAAAACAGAGAAAATTTAATCTGTCAGTTCTCATGCATTATCTGACCGCCAGCAGCAATCACCATGTGCACTAACTCATAGTGTACCAGAACTTCACAACTGGGTCCTGGAAAATTGTCTTCCTATGGTGCCAGTAGAAGCTGTGCCAAGGTAATAAAAGCAGAGTGGCCTCAAACACACTTAATTTGCAAAATAAATATCTATCTGCCATAAATATAAAAGGTGAATAAATAGTGTGCATTATAATGTGCAGCCTCCATAGTACCGAAGGATATAATATGTACAAGTTAGTATTGATAAGAATGACTGAAAGGGGGCAGAAAGTATAGACTTGTCTTGTCTATCAGTAGCAGAAAGATGGTCAGATACAGTGAATAATGTGTTTGGGATAAATAACTGACATTTCTGGTTATGTATGCATTCAATGAATTAACTATTTTTCGTTCATAATCTCTTTGAGAACTTTCAATGCCTGACTGCTCTCTAGTAGGTACAACTGGGCAGGTTATAAAAAGAGTGGTGGTGAAAGTGCACAGAAGACTGAAGGTTTCATCAAAGTTTGTTTTTTCTCGCCTCTTTCAACAGTGAATCCTACTTCACTTACTGGTACATAGATTTAAAGAAATAGATACCTCCTTACAGGAGGTCCTTACAGGGCTTTTCTGGACAAAGAGGAACAGGATGATCAGAATGGGTTTCCTGGGAAGGGGAAAAGTGAGAAGGAGGCTGGGGAAAATGAACAAGCAATTCACTGCTCAGAGTAGCAACTCCATTCTGCAGTCTGGAATGGGCCCTGAACAAAGGGTCCTTGCATACAAACTCAAGTGACATGACAAAGGCCAATAAAAGTATCTGCAAACATGGGAAACGATAAAAAACAGTGTGGTAATGTCTGAATAGCAAATGAATTGTGGTAAAATGTGGTCATACCAGAGCAGAAAACTAACTGAAGAGAGAATGTAATTGATAATACTGGGATTGCTTTACAGACATTTCTAAGAAATTCATCCTAGATTGAAGGGAGAGCGTAAGTGGGATCACAATGAGACCTGGATGAGGATCTGTCCTACATGTGAAAGAGAACAGTATTATAGACTTATGGGAAGGTTACCTCTCAGTAAAATCTGGGAGTTGCAGCCTAAGTGAGAATCAGGGATTGCTCCTTGATGCAATAAAGAATGGTAAGCCACAGAAGGGCCACAACAAAATAATGTACTACACAAATATTTCCAGAGTGGTCTGAAGCAGCGGTTCGGGGAGCTGAGATGATTTATGTCAAGAACATAAATACAGTTTTACATGAAGTGAAAATGAGAATTTGTTTTCAGAAAGCACTTGCAAGCTCAGTCTGCATAGGCTGCAGTATGGTTTTGAGTCTATGATCCTGAGTAGGATAGTGATTTTATCTTGGTAACAAAAATAAAAGTCTGTTTACAACTTCTGAAATATAACTAAAGCTGATGAATAGATAGCCTTTTAGAAGTCAGACAGCACAGCCAACCTTTTGGGTTTCTGACTACAGAAATAGTTATTAAATATATATGTTTCGTTGTGAGATCATTCAGAGAAAGTATAAAGAAGAGAGAAGCATAAAGTCAGGACATTGTAGGTTCCACACAGGCAGCTTGCAGTGGGAAAACAAGGGGAAGCCTCAAAACATTAAAGTACTTGAAAAGGTAAAATCATTGTAATGAATGTAAATCAATATATCCAAAATAGTAATGTCAAATGTGGCTGATGAGAAGTGATGAGGAGAGGAGGTACTTCTGAGCACTGATTAGGAAGAAATCGTGGGAGCTACGGTAAGTAGTTTCAGCTAATCACAGGAGCAGAACTGTGAAGACAAGACTAAGAAAGAAAACTCAGTTAAATTAGATGGGTTTTTTATGGGAACTGATGAGGTAGCTGGGATTGACAGGATATATAGATGATCTGGTAAAGAAATGAAACCTTCTGTGAACATATTCACCTTTTCCTCCAAAGTTTTTTTCCAACTGCTTGAATCATGTCAGCCAGGGATGGTAAGGATAATAACCTGAGATGAACAACTATGCATGTCATGAATATAAATGACAGAAACACTAATAGCATCTATGTTAAAAACATTTATTAGAACCTAAAGTATCCTTGTGAGAAAAGTGTTATTAATGTCCTAACTGAAAAAGCTTTGTCAATGTCACCGTTTTCACATGCCAGAATATTGAATCAGACAAGAAGTAGTTCTCCTGCTTAAGGACAGCAAAAATTAAAGGTACTTTAGATACTGAAGTGTTGCAGAAGGAAAAAGCACAAAGTCAAGAAAAAGAGGGTACTTGAAAAAAGATTAAGATTTATGATTGTTCACTGAAGAAAGTGGAAGGAGAAAGAAAAATATTTGAAGTCATGAAAAATCTGCGAGAAAGCTGTAGGAAAAAGAAATCAAGCATGGTAGGGTTATTCAGTTTCTGGTGCTAGCTTACGTGGAGGATGGAGCTGCTTTAATCAGTTACTGTGTGGTTTCTAACGCTGAGGTAGCTATAAAGTTTCCCACCATGCTGGTGAACAGTATCAGCATCACTCTGACACCTGTGGAATTTGTTTTGCTTTTCTGTTAATGCTGAGCAGAGGAACACTGCTCAGCGAGCACCAACAGTCTGTGAAGTGAAGCTCTCAAAGGTAGGAAGCAAGAACCAATACTGGTTTTGTACACTCAGATTGTGTGCTGGGATGCATCAAGAAAAATATAATCTTTAGTTACCTGACTATTCAGGTCAGTCAGCCAAGTTTGGGTGTTCCTTTACTTACTGGTGCAACTTTCATCAGGTTCTTTTGACGCACATTTGTATACATTTTGATACTGAGACACCTGTTGATTAGTTTTTGACGGTGATAACTGTTACTTTATTTATTAGAAGCTTATCATGTGCCCTGTTATCTTTTCAGTACAGTGTGTTCTCATTAAGAAGAAATACAGTTGATATCTGAGGTACTAGGTTATATTTCATATTAACTGTCCCATTAAATTCACACAATGCTTCTTCCCTCAGGAGACATTGAAAATTATTCTCTGACAGGTATGTTCAATTACACGTTCTACACGAAAAAGCACAGTTCCACAGTTGACTGCCTCCAGGTTATGATAAGTGAAATTCAAGATTATCTTTAGCAAACAGCCTATTTTTTCTTTCCCTAACGTGTAGAACAAAAGCCAGCTAAATCTCCACATAAATTATTTTTTTTAAATCAGCAAGAAAGCCAAAAGAAAAAAGGGAGCGGGGGAGGGAAACAATAAAAATTCCTAATCCTGAAATTGTATTTTCAAACATTAAACAGATACAGAAGTAGAGAATTAGTTGCTCTTTTTGGTGGCAGAAAGCTGGGAAGAAAAATAACATTGCTCACCAGACTTCTTACGGACTGGATTCTTAGAAATAACTCCCTTGGGATAAAGAAGGCTGAATAACACAAACACTCAGACAGGTATTGGCTTAATTTTAGATAGCTATATTAGTTGCTGAATAAGTTCTTAAAAAGATCAGTGCGGAGAAGTTAAATCAGTTCTTTACTAAGAATCACCTTTCTCTACCTTTGGAGAGTTGAAAGAGATGATCCTCCTACGTGAATTCTACTGTGAATTCCTTCATACCTTCAAGTGATTGAGCAATGGTGGGGGGGTGTCAAAGAACTGTGTTTGACTGATGTGTTTTGATTCACGTCATTCACTATTAACTGGCAGAGAGGATTTTTTTAAAAGTGGTGGAAGTTTGTGGTAAGAGCAAGGCCCCAAAAGAAGAGTATATGGAGGTATCCTAGAACAGTAGTTGCTTATACTACCAGGCTCAGAACTGCAATGGGTTCAAAAGGTGATAATTATTTTTGTCTAATTTTTTCCCCTTCAGTTGGTCAGGAGAAATGCCATCACACACACCATGTTTGCTCAAGACACAGGAACAAGTTGTTAGGACTACTGGCAGTTCCAGAATTTTCTGTGTTGCTTTTTCATAAGAAATCATACCTTTAAAAACTGAGACAGAAAAGATAGCAGAAAAGTAACTAATTGTTCAGATGAAAGAGCTTGCAAATATTTGTTCCTTGAAAAACTCCAGCTGGTAACCAATACACATGCTCTCCTTCTAGCACAGCTTCACCAGACTTACTTATCAAACAGTATGAGCGAAACCAAAATGAAATCAACATTGGGCAGTATTTGCCTACTTAGCTCTCAACAGGTCTTGATCTTTTAGTGCTGAGCCTTGCAGATAGATAACTCTTTGGGACCACATAGGGATTTGTAACACCCGTCGGACCTGAGCATCCATCTCAGTAGGGCACAAAATAACGACATAATAGTCCTGTCAAAAACATAAAGGGCAACAGTCATGTTATTTATTTACTTCTGTGTTGTCGCTAGAAAGAGTCAACAAAGACTCAGGATGCCAAGGAAGTCTCTGATAGTTCTCAAATTTAACTGACAAATGTTATTTTAATAGATGTGTTTGAAACGTTGAATACTTTAAAGAAAACAGCTGGACAGTTGTCATAAAGCACTCCAGGATAGCAGCTAGAGTCCATTTAGAAACACTTTTGTAGCCATATGAGCATAACGTGTTTTAGAGACAATTTACATTTCTGTCATTCCAGCTGGAAAATGTAGGAAGTCTTCAACAAGCAAAATGAAATAGTCTTTGCCCGTATTTTTTCCTCCACATGAATGGGCAAATCCAAACTGTTTCCTGTGCTACAGTCCTTTTAAAGAAGAATAAGGATGCTCTGAAGTATACATGTGTGTACATGTGAAAAGGAGAGATAAATGGAATATTAAATGAGAGACTGAGAGCTTAGGACAGGCTTGTCATAGAAAACTTTCTTAGCACACGCTGATTTTTGCAGAAAGCTTAGCGCATAGAGTCCAGCGCATCATCAGTATTCTTCCTTCCCATTTCAGCTGTGAAGATAATGTATATAAGCTCTTTTATGGTGAGTGAGTAGTATAGGACTTTTCTTCTATTGTTTCCAGTGTATCACATTGCCTGACTCATTTTCTTCAGGCTAGGTCACTGAAGCTTGGATTTCCATTTGTGTTTGCGTCTATAAAGTGGATTTCTTTGTGCATTTGTTTATGCTTCTTACTAGCTAATTATTTTGGGGAATATTTTGTATTTGGGATTTGTGAAATTGCTGCTCAGCAATTTGAGGACTGTATTTTACTTTTTTTTTTTTTTGCACTAGTTAATAAAGCATAGTATCATAGTTAACTTAGTAAAAGACATTGAGCATATTTAGTAAATCATCTGTAGCAAAGGTAATGATAATTAATCCAAATTGCTTTCTCATATGAATAAGCTTTGATATTATCAAAATAATTCATATCACATTTTGCATTAGCTAGAGAATAAGTGTACACTAAGAAAATCTCTTGTGAGTATAGTCTTTCCACGTCTTTCTCCTTTAAAGTATGTCTATTTATTTCTCAATTTCAACAATTCCATAAGGATCTAATCTTCCTAACACTGTCAAAAAAGAAAGCAAAATGTGACAACCAAAAGACACTTTGGCTTGTGAGGAGTTTTGGATCCAGTCTCAAAACAACAGGAAGAAAATGAATAGTTTTAATTTATTTTCTAATTTGGGGCAGAATATAAGGAATTTGCATGGAAACATCTGCTTTTGAAAGAACTGGTATAATTCAGTGAGACAGTAACTCTATTCAGTCTGTTTACTCCAATTTAAAATTAGTATCTCCATACTTCTTACTGGAATTACAGATTCCCAACTCGGTCAGCTATTTCCAAATGCAGTTTTACAAATTAAACACCATTTCAGAAGGCTGTCTGAAAAAAAAAAAATCAGTGTTTTGAGTTTCTTTGTTGTTTTCTTTCTTCCCTGTAAGTACCTGTAGTCTGGGGTGAGCATAGAATTCATTTAAGAAATCCATAAGTAAATCAATCTTCAGAGAGCTGACACACAGCACAACATGTTTTTCTGTCTGAGCTCTGTGTCTACTGTAGTTACCACCAGACTTTTGTCTCTCCATCCACAAGTATGCCAGCTGTTCAAACTGCAAGAGATGGCAACTGTCAGTGAAACACAAAGAGATGTGCAGTACATGTGCATCATACAGGGTTGTGCAGTACAAGTACATATCAGGGTTGCATTGTTCATCTCCTGCCTCTATGTGAACTTAGCCCCCAGTGTCTTTTTCTTTGTAAAAAGTTCTCTAAGAAGCGAGTCAGGTGAATAATAAAGTGAGTGAAAAAATATGGTGGTAGAGCCATTCTCTGCCACCCACAAATAGCAGGGTAAATCCATGGAATTACAATAAATCTCAAGATTTAAAAAAATAATTAGGGCTGCACCTTCTATCATTGAGGTACATTAATACCTCTGAGCTCTGTTTCTCCAGTGCCACATGATGTAAATGCTTCCCTCAAATGAAACGTTAAAGTTTCACACACTGAGTGTATACTGTGAGCACAGATACTCAGACAGAAGCATCATTTCACTTAGTTTGGGCAGTAACTCATCTCGGAGATTTTACCATGTTCTGAAGGTGACCTCCTGTATACTCTCTTATATAAGTCTTATAAATTTAGATACAACTTGAACATGTGGCAGCTGTGAATACGGCAAATTCGCCTTTACCAGCTGAACAAGACATGCAGGTTGACCCTCAATATTACTCTACAAGTCTGGATCCTTTAGACCAAATAGAATGCCATAACAACCAGTGCCATTGTAGCAATCTGTAATAAAACACGCAAACACCTTTTCAAAGCTTTTTGTTAAGTAATAGGCATATAATACTGAGCTGAACTTAACAACCTATCTGTGTGATAGCTGCTTTTTCTCATCCACACTCACCTGAGGCAGAGACCGAATTGTGAATAACAATCCATTTTGTATTATAGGAAGACAAAGCTCAGGAGAGAATGCATCCCACATTCTGTGTAAGTTAGACTATATGAAGCACCATTATCACTTGAAAGCTCTAAAATAAAGTAGCTAATAATAGGTAAATTTATGTGAAAGGGCAGTAGATTGCAAGTTATTTACTGGTAATGCAGAGCTTTTAAGCCTTAGAGGTGTATATAAGAACTACCTGAATGGTGAAATTTCTATTTCCTAGGAAATTCCACATTTTTTAAAGTATATTTTAATTTTTCAACACTACATTTCCACTGAGTGGGAATATACTTGTGTTACTGAATATGTTGGTGTATGCAGAAACTACGTCTTTAGTTATAATTGAAATGGTCATGTAATTTCAAGAAAATGAATGCTGAAAGCTTAAGCTTCCAACCACTCAGGCTTTTGGTGTTGTCTGCTCACAGTGAGCTTTAGTTCACTGTCAAAGTAACAGAGTCTGCAAATTACAGATGTGATAAACTTTGGAGATTCATGGTCTGGCAGCCATGAATCTCTGTTATCTTCTATAAGCTTTGATAAGCATGCACAGTGTCTCGCCACATCTCCTTTTTGTGGCACAAGGTCTGAGTGATGTTCGAGTGTGGAACAGCCAACGTCTCAGCGGGACTTGCCGTGTGATGACAGAGCTCCAGCCATCAGGCTTCACCCGAGGAGCTGAGAAAGGTTTGGTACAAATTGAATTCAATTAATTGACTCCTTGGATTTTCTTAACTCAGCCTTTCCACGCTGAAACTGTTAGAAGTCCTAAACTGAAGCAGGCATTAACAATTCCTAAATGTAGTGCTGGCTTTTTGTGTGTGTATACTGATATACACAGCTGTGAACCCAATTTGCTTGAGTTGCAGATTTAATGAGATTGGTTTTTTTTAAAGAAGTTAGCACTGAGCTGTAAGCATAAGAGGGGAAGTGGAGAAAACCAAGATTAGAAACAGGGAGAACCTGCAGAGGAAATGCTATATTCATAAAGAAAGTGCTGGCTGCTGTTGTTTGGGTTTTATTTTTTAATTGCTCCATTAACAACAAACCCCTATCTCAGGATGAAGGAAAGGTTTTGTGGGACATAAAAGGAACAGAAATCTTTCACTGGCACTTGAAAACCATTACTAGTGCTCTGTTTTTAGTATAAATCTGGAATACAGGAGAACAAATAAAGAAGGAAGGAAAATAAAAACAAACAACAGGAGGTATAGAAGATGTGAGGGTATTCTGACATTTTATATGCAATAATGATAGCAACAAATGAATCGTTCCACTTATTATTCTTTCAGTTTTAAAATAATTCTAAAGAGAAGAAAAATCCACATTTACCTGTATAGGCAACACCACAAGAGCAACACAGATCATAATGACAACAAGCAGCTTTGAAGGCCATATCTTGGGTGTAACATCCCCAAAGCCCACAGTGGAAAATGTCACTATGCAGAAATAAAGGGAGTCAAAGAGAGTCAGCCTGTTTCCTGCTCGTTCCAGATGCTGAATTCCACAAATACTATGTAGAAAAGAACGAATAAAGACACACACACACAAAAAAAAGCTATACTTAGGGTCAGTTAAAGTTTCATGATTTTATGTGCAGAGAACTATTTATTTTCAGAATTGATAATACTACTTAGTTTAGACATTTTTTTTCCTAAAGAGTAAAAATTAGTATCAAACCAGATGCGTGTTATTAATATTCAAATGCATTTGTAATGAAAAGGAAATGATTTGTTGGTTATTTGACTGTCAGTCACAACTCTGTTGCTAGGTTTTGTTTAGTGGCTGTTGTGAGGGAGAGGTGATATATAGAACCCCATGGATAGATGCAATTCCTTTTCAAACCAGAAGAAAACAGATGGTATATAGCTGCCACCATTCAGAATTTCTTTTATAAATGTCTTTTAACTTGTTCAGGGAGTTTGCTGGTATGGCCAAGAAAATGTACATACTGCTTTCTTGAAAGCTGTTGCTCTTTATGTTGATCTCTACTCCTTTCTGTGCCAAGAGTTACTAGCATGAACTAGTTCTGAGGGTATTGCATACTAGAAGGATAATGTTAGCCCAAACGAGAAGTGACTGTCAAGAATAAACTGAACGTGAGAATTGCAGGCCATCGGACTGCCAGAAGAATAAACATCCAGACTCAGCCTTCAGGTAGAAAGTGGAAGATGCCAACTGGTAAGAAGATTCTGCTTACAAGAAGTACAGAACTTGGTTTTAGCAGAACAAATGAAGCCAATTCCTTCCAGTCACACATTCCTGTGATCCAGTAATTACCTCTCTCATAATCAGTATTGTTTTCTTTTTGAGAAGCAGCAGCAGAATCTATCCACAGGTCTTACTGCTACATCCTGTGTTGCAGATTTTGAACATACTTCACTTTGAAAAAGCACCACGATAGAGCTTCCCAAGTTTCAAATATGATCTTCCCCAATATAGAAACTTTACTTGGATCAGTTATTTCACTCTGAAAAAACACCACGATAAAGAGCTTCCTAAGTTTCAAATATGGTCTTCCCCAATATAGCAACATTACTTGGATCAGTTATTTCCATTTCACTCTGAAAAAAACACCATGATAAAGAGCTTCCCAAGTTTCAAATATGATCTTCCCTAATATAGCAGAATTACTTAGATCAGTTCAGGCTTTTAAATTATATTCAATCAATGTGTGAACCACCCTGAACAGTTAGGTTTTTTGGTTTGTTTTTTTTTCCCCTCTTGGAGTTAGCAGAATGATTTCTACTCAGAGAACTAGAGATAATTGATTAATAATATTGTACTTTTTAGTAATTACTCTAGAACATACCAAAGATGATTTCTTCATGTACGGTATGCAGATGGTAATAGTCATTCATTAATATCTGCCATGGCAAGATCTTTGCATCACCAGGGAGACCCTGTGTTTATAACAGCTTTAGCAGTTGTTCTTCTGTTATCTGTTCTGTTCTCCAAAAATAATTTAGCTGTGGGCAGTGGCATTTCCAGAACATATGGATCAAATTCCCAGTTTCCTTTTCACAGTTCTAGCATTTGTAGTCTTCTCACATCTCAAGATGTTCCAAAAGAGGTGGAGATTTTTACCCTGTTGTTTGCCTAAGTTTCATACTTCAGTCAGAACTGATACTTTTATATTCCTATCCAATTCGTCCCACACTTCTCCCTAGAGTTGTAATCTAGACATTCCATAACTTCACTATGTTCCCAGTTTTTCTTTCTCTATTTTTTCCTTTTTTTTTTTTTCCCTTTTCTGACAAGGATTGTTATATTTGTGTCCCTGAAAAATATTAAGAGAAGGACTGTAAGAAATTATACTAATGAAGTTCTCTTTTTGCCCCAGACAAGGAAATTTGTCAGCTAAATCCTTTCCCAGTGTTAATGTGAAGTAATGTAGCATGCTGCAGAGCTATACAAGTACGGGGGGGAAAAAGAAGCTATTTCGTGTCGTTATTCACATAAGTTGCATGGAATTTTAAAAGCAGGATGGTGATGGGGTTTTAATTCTTGATTGTTATTACTCCTGATGACCTTGGTGCATTTTCTTCTCTTTAGTTGTCTTTTGTGGGTACATTTCTAAAATGCATAACGCGGATTTCGGGAATCTGGGTTACAAGGGTGAGGAAAGCAGCAATTGCACTGAGCCAGTGATACAGTTCTCACATGCCAGGACTACTACACCACACCACTAAGTGTGAAATATCTGCAGATGGGGTTGTGTTAAAACATAATGCAGGATCCTATCATTGGTAGAAACGTTGGGGGTTTTTTTATGCTAGTGCCTGTGAAGCTGCTTGGTGTTTGCATATGCAAAAGGGCCATTTTTACCCTTTGCAAGTGATGGGCTGGATTCAAAGGTAACAAGAATTTGTACCCTCTGGTGTAGGGTTTTTTTTTTTTTGACACTGCCAAGAATCGTATCTTCACTTCTTGTTCTTTTTGTGAAACCTTAAGAAAAGTTTTAATAGATTGCTGGTAGGAAGACTCGAGTCTTGATTAAGAAGATATTATCTTTATTAGCGTTATTAGCTTTCCACAGCCAGCCCATCCATTCTTACTTAAGCTTAATTGAAGTTACTATATCATGAACCACTTCAACATTTTCTAACTGAAAAGTAAAATTCCCATTGAATTTTTAGAGACCAAGATTTCATTTTATCAGCTACACTCCCTTATAGTCCTATATATTCCCATTCCTCGAAGCCATCACAATTTTGTGCCTGATCCAAAATGTTGTGGGTTCAAGCTGTTTCTCCCTGAACTCAGTGGGTGTGAGCCAGAGCTTCTCACATTTAGTTAACAATATTAAAGACGTGGGAGCTATTTCTTCTTTGAAGCATAAATTCAGCTCTTCTAACAACTTGTTGAACAAATTAGCTTGTTTTCCCTCAAAATTATTTGCATCACATTTGCAGCTCTACCAAACTGTACTTGAAAACCTAACCCTGAAAACATAGAAATGATAAATCCAAAATTGGGTTACAGTCTTAATTTTAGTTGATGTTTTGCTGCTCCGACTTTTGTTTTTACTAGAGCCTGAGATCACAAAAGTGCAGGAAAAAAACCCTCCTTTTCAAAAGATAATTTTATGGGAGCCTGATTACCAAATCAAATACTAACTCCTTTACTCCTCCCTCAAGAATATTGTACTTTAATCTCACCATCGCTGCCGCCAAACAAAGGTTACTTCAGCATCTACAGCATGTACCTATCTATTTGGGTTACCTAATCACACTGCATAGAGACAGTGTAAAGTCATTGGCTTTCCAAGAAGTCAAGTCCATATGGAGTAGTTACTTCATTCACAACTTATTGACTTCTTTTAATATAACCTAATCCATTACGTGAATAGTAGTATTGACTTCTTTATATTTCTTGTTAATTAAATGTTAAAGATTATTTTTTAATTATGCATAAATACTGCATGGACCAATACAGAGAGCCTATGTCCTTGTCTGCTTTCCTAACATAATCAAATATGCAGAACTTGGACTTCATCTTCTGGCCATTTTGCTGTTTTATTGTGGCATTTTTATGTCATCCTTCTTGCTCCCTCTTCTTTCATCCCATGAAGAAACAATAATTTACTTGGTCATCCCTGGATAAACACAGTGGTTTCAAGCAGGAAAAAGGCAATGCTCACAACCTGTTCTTGTGGAGAAAATAAATCACTGTAATAAGAAATACACCAGAAATACCTAATTAAAACATAGGGCCCAATGCAGCACCTTCTATAATCATCTTCAGATTTCCTGTCAATTCAGCAAGGCTGTCGTTTCACAGTGGATCTAAATGATCGGTTACAAGAAAACAAAATTGGAGGAGCTTTACTATTATTAAACCTAAATGTATTATGAACTCCTAGAGATCAGAACTGTGATTTTAAACAGTCTACTACTAGTACACTTGAAAAACAAAAAGTAAAGATAGTAAGATGTAATCTCTGAAGAATAGTCATGTATAGTTTATGAATAATTTGAACTTTCGAGAGTTCAATCTTCATTTTACAGGAAGGTTTCTTTCTAATTCCAGGAATCTTTTGTTTGCTTGAGTATTGCACATGCCAAAACTAACTCCTGTTTGTAAATAACCTATTTCCAAATGCAGTACAGAAATACTGTAAAGACATGTCCCAGATTTTAATGTTTTCCCTGTGAGATACTACTGTGCTGTGTAGTCTGGTTCTACAAAAGGAGAAGGTGTTAGTAACCACCTTACCCATGACCTAAATACCTAATGCTTTGTGACAGAACCTCTAATTCTTGTGTCAATATTGAAGAGGCAAAGAGCAAGGGGTGAGCATAAACTACATTAAGTGAACAAGTGAGGATATAATTAGAAAAGACTCTAACCAATAACAAAATATCCTGAAGCTGAGGTTTTAGATAGCTGAAACTTAAATACTTCCATTGTTCTCAATGTGATGCTTTCTTGTCTTTTATAAAACCTGTGTTTTTCCTAAACTTTTAGTTTCTGAAAAATAATTCTCCATAAACAGCATTAAAATGGGGGAGGGGGGTAAAAATTGCCTAGTTTAAGTACAATTTTAAAAATGTTAAAATGACAGACTCTGGTACAATATATTATATATATTGAATTTAAGAATTATAGTAAGTTCCAATTTGCATGTTTCATATAACATAAGAGGCTTTATATCTGTGGGAATAACTGAATTTCAAGACATCAAAATGAGTATTGCATGCAAGACAGTGAAAGGAATGAGGGAGTAATGCTGATTGGCAGGAAGATAAAGGTTCTTAGGCTGTCTTTAAAGTAAGACAGCAGAGAAATAGACTCGTTATTCTTAGTGGGTAACAAATGCAGTAAATCATCACAGAATCAACCAGG
>WBNM01041488.1:1888-24224 GCA_013399055.1 Ramphastos sulfuratus
ATTGTGGGATTGAGTAACAGATCTTCAAGTCCCTAGAAGACTATTTTAACCCTATAGTTCCCAACCTGGGACAATGGACCAAAGCCAAGTGAATGAGTTTCAACAAGGCTAAGTGCCAGGTCCTACACATGGGTCTCAACAACCCCATGCCACACTACAGGCTTGGGAAAGCAGCCCAACAGAGGAAGACCTGGGGGTGCTGATCAATACCTGGCTGAATATGAGCCAGCAGTGTGCTCAGGTGGCCAAGAAGGCCAATGGCATCCTGGCCTGTATCAGGAAATGCAGGAGCAGGGAAATGATCATGCCCCTGTACTCAGCACCTTAAATACTATGCTCATTTTCGGGCCCCTCACTACAAGAAAGACATTGAGTTGCTGAAGCAAGTCCAAAGAAAGGCAACAAAGCTGGTGAAGGGTCTGGAGAACACATCTTATGAAGAATGGCTGAGGGAACTAGGGTTGTTTAGTTTAGAGAAAAGGCAGAAGGGAGACCTCGGTCTCTACAACTGGAAAGGAGACTGTTGTGAGATAGGTGTTGATCTCTTCTCCCTAGTAGCAAGCGATAGGACAAAAGGAAATGGCTTCAAGTCGCACTAAGGGAATCTTAGGTTAAATATTAGAAGAGACTTCTTCACCAAAAGGGCTATCAAACATTAGAAGAGGCTCCACAGAGAGATGGATCACACAGTGTACTTTGCTTTCTGGTAACATCAATCCTTTTTTTTCCCAATCTGACAGTTTTACAGGTATCTTTTTACAGGTATCTTCATAGGAATGCATAGGAAAGATTTTTGCTTCTGAAATAAAAGAAAACTTCATTTCCAACCTAGGGAAAGTTGCCAACACTCTTGAAAAGCAAGGGAAGTCAAAGCATCACATACAGGTTGGAAGCCACAGTGAAGCTGCAGCAGCTTAACCTGTCAGCCCTACTAGGAAGGTTGCAGGGGAACCAGACTCAACTTAAGTGGATTCTGTAAGGAAGTTTGCTCAGTAATTTAATCCAAATAAAGCACAAAAACAGACACTAGGATTCAATGGGTCTGTTCAACCCATTCAGGTCCACTCTCAAGTGTACCATCTATGAAAAATCCCCTCCCCTTCTCTAGGCATAAAGCTACACTGAGCACTGCCTGAGCATAAGGATGCATGCTCACAGTTCACCTTCAGAGTTTTTAAAAGGGATCTGGAGAAAAGAACATTAAAAAAGCCCCACCCTTCACTGCCCAGATGTGCAGCAGTGCATGCTACCACTTATGTGTCAGGATGGATACACCCTTCCTGTCCCTATCCTGCTGGCCATCTTGGCAGGAAAAAGTATTTCATGGTGTTGAAATTTGCTGTCAGTGACTACTGCCATATCTGTCTGCTGCAAAAGACTCCATGGGAGTCAGCAAGAGAAAGCTGACAGAAATCTGATCAAACGCTCCCACTTCAGTTAGGGCGGAAACTAGCAACACAGCACAATCCCAAATACTGATGGGCAGCTGCCAGGGTCTGAGAAACACCTTTGCTAGGGCAAAGGGATGACAACTGCAAACCTGCAAGCTTGTAGTGTTAATTAACTAAACACACCCACACAAGCAACGACATTTCAGGAATGACAAGATGCTCTAGGTGTAAGGTGTAGGCATTGGCACAAGCACTCCAGCAGTTCTGCTCTTTGCAGTAGGCCCACAGACACTTAGGAGCAGTGATGGTTGACTCCTGCTGTGTCCTCATGCTGATACAACTTCGTAGGGCATGGCAGGAAGTGTTGCAAACATTCACATCCTCATAAGCCAAGGCACAAAATTCAGGGGGTTGTTTTACTTTCACTGATTTATCTACTTGTAAGAAGTTGAAGAAAGTCTTCAGCTAAAACACTAGGAACCACATGTCAACAAATTTAAAGTTAGCAATACTGTGCATCACTAAAAAAAAAAAAAAAAATGACCAAAGAAATACTTTCTTATTTTCCCTTGATAAAGCCTACTTTTTTGGCAGATTTTTTTTTTCTTTAAAAGTACTATGGCTATATTCATTTTCTTACTATCATATGCTGAGCTGTTAGTAGCTCTGCCGTAGGCAAAAGAATTCACAGAATCACAGCATTAACCAGGTCAGAAAAGACCTTTGAGATCGAGTCCAACCTACTACCTAATACCTTCCTATTAACTAAACCATGGCACTAAGTGCCTCAGCCAGTCTCCTTTTAAACACCTCCAGGGATGGTGACTCCACCACCTCCCCAAGCAGCCCATTCCATGCCCAATCACTCTTTCTGTGAAGAACTTCTTCCTAACATAGAACTTCTTCCTTGTCCTGTCACTGGGTGCCTGGCAGAAGAGACCAACCCCCACCTGGCTATAACAACCTCCTTTCAGGTAGTTGTAGAGAGCAACAAGATCTCCCCTGAGCCTTCTCTTCTCCAGGCTGGACAACTCCAGCTCCCTCAGCCTCTCCTTGTGCTCCAGGCCTTGTTGCCCTTCTCTGGACATGTTCAAGCACCTCAACGCCTTCCTTAAATTGAGGGGCCCAGAACTGGACACAGTACTCAAGGTGTGGCCTAACCAGTGCTGAGTACATGGGCAGAATGACTCCCCTGGTCCCGCTGGTCACACTATTCCGGATACAGGCCAGGATGCCATTGGCCTTCTTGGCCACCTGGGCACACTATTAACTAACCACGCTGAGTATTTCTCAATGAAAGCAGAAATCAGCTATACAGCAAACAGGGAAAAAAAAAAATATTGGTATTTCTAGACTCCACAGGTGGATTTTTGCCCTCAAGTATTTTAATAATCCTTTTTTCAGCATAACACAGCCATGACAAATGCATGGAAATATATATATATATATATATATACACAAAACGTATGCACAGGCGTTCACCTTTCTTCAAGAATTTCCAATGGTGCTTCTCATTCTCAGGTTAAGAAATATTTTTTTCCTGGCTTTTTAACTAGGAGGATGAAAATTTAGTAAAACTAACCTTCAAAGTCACTTTCAATTGGGGTGTAGGGGGGAGGGAAAGAGAGAAAGAAGAAAAAAAAAAGAAATTGAAATACATAAAAAAGAGACCTATTTATCTTCATCAGCTGTTGACACCATCATCATTTGTCTTGTAAAAAAAAAAGTCAGAGGAGAATACGTATCCCTGGAAGAGGGGAGATTTTTTGTTATACCATGAATACTAATGAGGTGAAAGCAGTTTAGTTCTTTATAAAGCCTACTTCCATTCACGTTGACCAATATGCTCCTAGACTACCTATAAATGTTTAATTTACTTTATCACATTGGAGGCCTCAGAAAACTAATTGTTTATTCAAGTCTATCTGCTCCATCCATGATCAATTAGGTCTCACTTCTTCCTCAGTTACAGTAAAATTAAAAATCAAAATGCAAGGTGAAATACTCCTTGTTCCACTGACCAGCTCCCTATAACAAGATACTCTGAATAATTGCCACTCTAAGCACAGTGACAGCTTCTTTACCATAATGTAGCATTTGAGGGACCTGCTCAGCAACTTACGGAACTCCTACTCATTAACTTATTCCTCTGACTAATGGAACACAGGCTTGTAATGTAGCTTTCTAACAAACACTACCAAGCACTGCTAAGTGTAACCAAACGTTCCAGTTACAGCAATTCACCAGTACTTCAATTATAAGAATGGGAAACAACAATTATACACAGTAAGACAAAAATTATTCTCAATTTATTATTCCTTATTTACACCATTAAAATATTAAATAAATTTCTCCATAGAAATCTTCAAATCCGGTGTCACTTCCATTAGGAATAATGTATCAAAAGGAATCTCAACATATTTGTGCAAGGCAGATACAAAAGAGAAGAGAAAAAACAATGATGAAATGAGCTTGGAGTAAAAAGTTCTGAACATTTAATGGAGCAGAAGTTGATCCATAAATCAATGCAAGATGAAAGCAAGATTATTCATGTGAAGAGGTTCAATTGTTAATTTATAGTCTGGCTTAGAAAATAAATGCTTTAATTGATCAATGTACCAGTGATATCCATGTGTGTACATTAGCACAAATTAGTAATAATTATCCGTAGGTGTACATCTTTGTATTTAATTAACCTTATCAAGAAAGCACATACCAGAAAATACAGGTTTTCCCTGAGTCTGCCTTTAAGGTGCTCCTAAGTTTTTAAATAATGCAGCCTTGCCACGAGAGACCACCAGACAAGGGCTTTTTGATCTCTTTCTTCCCGTTCAGTGCTGAGGAAGATACCACGTGCACCTACTGAACAATAGCTGCAGCAAAAAACCCTTTTCCTGAACTGTTTGAAAGTGAAGGAGGATAAGGCATTTGGTAGCTTTATAGTTTTACCCTAGACATCTAACAATTCAGAGATTGTGATGCTTCCCCTTTAGTCTCACCAACACAATTAGCAAAAGAATAGTAGAGGGACAACTATATCTAGGGCAGGAGAAGCACAACCAAATTCACATTTAACAGAAATTTGTAGTTTAGGATAATAAGCGAGAATCGTGTTCATAATTTTAAGTGCCTCTACTACATTTTACACATTCTGTCAGATGCCATTCATCAGTCTCAGACAATTTACCTAGGTCTATCATTACGAGCAGTGTTTATTAACACTGTCTAGCTCAAGGAAGATTTTGTAATTTTTTTAGCTTGAAAACTTCAAGTATTACAATTAGAAAACAAAACAAAACACGAAGATCATGTAAGAATGTAACCAGAAAGGCAATAAGGGACAGGTTTAAATAGTCCACCCATCTGTTTAATTATTTCTGTAATCTAAGCAAGTAACTGCCCATAAATTCTAAATAACCTCATTGCAAAACCTACATTCAGTAAGCAGACTTATCCTTACTCAGTTTGGTCTTTTTATGCAGGCTTTTTCAATTAAACAGATAGCTATTTAAATCAATGACGCTGATGGGTGGGAGTAAGAAAGATTCCTACTTAGATTAAAAAAATAATCCTATGTTAAATTCCATTAGGCAGCAAAATGATAGCAGACTGTGTCACACATTGTATCTGAAAGAATAGGCATCAGTATGTATATGTAGAAGAGCATGAAACAAACAGGCTTGTAAAAAGGGTCCCAGATCAAAAAGACTGCATTTTGTCTCCATAAACACTTTAGAGATGATCCGATTTACTCATCCTTATACAGAAAACCTAAAATTAACAGCAAAATAAGATTTGCTTTTAATGTGTAGATCATATCACCTTAGAGATTAACACATACATTCTCAAAAGTTCAGTATGATTTAGAGCTCTCTAAATTACACGGATTAGTCGTACACCAAGTCGTTGCAGTTGATTACTCTGATATCTCCATGAATCTCAGGAACCAAAGTAATTTAATGCAAGTTTCATTAAAATGTCTAGAGTACAGAACTTAGCACAGAAGCACTACAATATCTGCAACATGTTAGTAATCTCTGAATTAGATGGGGTTTCTAATACTATTTTAAAGTAACCCAATTTAATAAAAAATTAAAGACTCATTGTTTCACACTTCAGCTTTTTTCCCACTTTTCACTAGTGAATGGTGGGTGCTGTCAAAGGCAGCACAATCATCTCTCACACACATTTCCCTCCATTACCAGGGTCCCTAAGGTGTCTACTAGGATTCCTCATGTCTGTAAGGCAGCATGGGCTGTATATCTTTTAATCAACTTGTAAATCAGCTTTGTGTCCTCAAGTGATCAACAGACCACATCCTACATTCCCAGGGTTGTTTTCTTATTCAGAATAATGGGACCTCACATCTTTCCTAATACAGAAGTAGATCTAAGATGAAAAATTTAAGTCACATAGTCCTTTCATCTGTTTCTAGTTAGAGTAATTCCACACTGGCAGCTTCAAAAATACATAAGTATTTTCACCTTTCAAGAGCTGAAAACAAATCACAGCTACTTGGAGGTAGAGATACTGTCTTCTCTATGGTTTAGAAATTTGTCAGTTTATAGAAATCTGAAGTCTCTAAAGGCCATAATGCAAAGCAAAGATCTGAAAATGGACATTGTATTTGGAAGTGCTGAGAACTAGATTAAGGGATGAGATTCAAGAGCCAGCGTTCTCTGGAAACCAACCATTTTGCCTTCAGTTGACATGCTGGCATCAACTATCTGTCATACACACAAAAACCACCCAAGACAATTTCTTTAAGCTGCACAATCTAATTTTTCAGGGTTTCTCCAACATATGGAGAAGCAATACAGACGTATCTAACAAGGAATCATGGACACTTCGTTAGTTTCACTCATCTAGACCATCAGCATCATATATGGATATATTTGCATTGACCATTGAACAATTTCACCTAATTTTAGTTCATTTCTCTTATTTCAGTAGCAGACAATACTCCAGGATACCATAGTCTCGATTGCAATGAAAACAATCTTGCTAAGCCACACTAATGAGGGTGGCACAAGGAAATGCACACAGCATACTGCAGCACTAAAAAGTAAAAAAGCTTTGAAATTTATGACTTGTGTGACTATGTACCACTATGGGAGTTAACCTAGTTTCTTAGTGCTGTTCAACTGTTCTGTTAACCAGACTTATTAAACACTGAATGTAACAGCTATTTCATAAAACAATTTCACAGAAAGAAAAACATTGAATAAGTCAAAGCCCAGGTTCAACCCCTGAGAAAAACTCTGCAAGACTGAAATCAGTGTATCCCTCTAGAAACCTTCTCTTCACTTGGATCAACAGTATTAAAGCTTACTTAGAGTCAAGCGGCTAGTAACAATAAAACTCAAGTTCTAGCTTTAACATTTGGCTATTGCAGCACCAACATAACCCAAAAAGAGGGCATTTCCAGCATTTTAACCAAAACTTATCTGAGCATTTTTTCTCTAGAAGTCATACTGGTTTTTAGAAACACTATTCCCAACAAAACAGGACACACTCCAAAGTTTCTTCTTCAGCAGTCAATGTTTAAGAACGTATTTTCCCATACGGACCCCAGCAGCACTGTATGGTTCACCAGCCCATTTCCAAAAGAGTAAATATAACCAACGGGGTCTTCTCTGACAAAACAGAGAAATCAGTAGCTGTAATGATTCTTCAAATTGCTTGTTTCACTACATGCACTTCACTCTTGGAGTTCAGAAAAGAGATACAGCAAAAGTTTAAGGAAAAGCAAAGCAACTGGGATACAAAAATTGTTTTTTTAGCGACCTCATCTTCATTTGCACAATAGCTTCAGAAAATGATTGGTAACAGCCTCAGTAAGCATCATATGGACAGAAGAGAAAACTTTGAATCTCAGAGCTACCTCACAATTATTTGTACTTGAGTAATTTACTAAGCTTCCTTTGGCTAAGACTTAAATGTTTTTCTACCTACACATACTATTAGGTGATTTCCAAGATAAGGCCCATTTGGAAAACAAGGCTATATTTTCTATGTTAACAATTATGTTTAACTATGTAATTTCAAAAGAATAAAGACTTGGTAGAATTTACCTTTAACATGTGATTTTCCTAAAAAACTACCACTACCTAATCAATCAGCAGCATAACCTACCAAAGTTACTCAACAGGGAGTAACTCAGCGCAACATTTCTGGAGCATATTCCTCCCCAAGAAGAAATCCCAAACATTTCAAGGTTTTATAAACCAAGGAATCCAGATCTCAGTTAGGAATCTGGTTTGTAGGAGTACCACCTCCACTGTGCTTAGAGCTTCTGCTTGTCCAGGGAATAGAAGATTCAGAATTCTTTGGTATAACACGCTATACTGTCCAAAGGCAATGAAACAAGCAACCTTGGCAAGGTTTTCCAGTAACAGAAATGCAGTTTGCATGCATGGTCTGGTTCTACAAAATCATATAGGAACTCCTGCAGTTATCAAATTTATTAAGTAAGAAAGGTAAGCACACTAAATTGTCCTTTATATTTAGACAGAGAGCGTGCATTCCCAAAGCCTTCGTCTCTCCAGTAATACTACTGCTGCATCTGTTTTTGCAAGTGGGAAGGTGCAGAACTGTATGCATGCAGCAAGGTCGAGATTAACAAAATACATTTGTTCATGCCTCATACAAATGCTGTCAATAAAACAGCCTTACCTACAGCTTTTCACCTCATACAGCCAGCATAGCAGGCAGTCACATGACAGTGAAGTGAAACTTGCAGGCTTCCCAGGAGCGACTGCTCAAAAAAATGAAACAAGTTACACTCCCTTCCAGGCTACTACCATCCTGTACTTGCAAACGCACATTACAGCCTTATTAAGAAATACAGCACTGTCAGAAATCCTCACTCAACACCACACCAAAACTAATGCAAGTATTTTTTTCTGTATCATTTTATAAAAATAGTAACCTTTGTAAGTTTGTAATCCCCCAGCCTCAGGTTCCTGGTTCCAAGAACCATACTCATATCTTCCCAAAGTGGCTGGGAAGGGAGAAACTGCACGGGTGGAACCTGTGCCTGGAGGAACCTGGAAGGAAGCTTTGAGGGGAAGGAAAAGACAATGCCGTCCCTACCAGCCCATATAACTCCCTTCTCAGACAGCCCACCTTCTGTCAGAATCCTCTATTATATCCGTGTGCTTTGGCACATTTCTTCCCAAGTACTTGCTGTACTTCCATTGATGCTGTTATTTTCTGTGACTACAGAAATTAATTTACTGAAAGTGCTCTAATTACAAGAAAGGAACCAGCCACTGTTCAGCAAAAAAGAACCAGAAATGAAGCAATGCAAACCTCAATGTTAAATAGATAATTTTTTTCCCCACTTTCACTTTCCCATTTGAATTTTCACTATTCTCTATTTTGTATTGCTTCTCTTCACAGTTCTTACAAGATGACCAGCACTGTTGGGTGCATTATCTACAGAACAATGACCTCAGGGTGTGCAGCTTCTGATACATAGCCTGTAAACCACTTATTTTTATAATGAAGTACAAAAGAGAAGTCTGCTGTCAGATTTCTTTTCCATTAGAGACCTCATCAAGAGTTTTCAGAAGACTGCATCAAGGAAACCTATAGATCACAGCAAGAGAAAGGTAAAACTGAAGGATATTTTGAAAAAGAAATGAGGAAATTTTGAGAATCCTCAAAATTCAGCAAGGCCCTTTTCCCATACCTTTAAGGTATTATTCCCTTCTTGCTTTCACTGCCAAACTCCTAAATCCACCTCAAAAGAAACCTCAGGGAAAGGTTTACAAGGTGCTGGGAGTTTCTTGAACTTTATTCTTACACATTTCACTCCTGCTTTCTACCCAAAATCCACTCTCATGATCATTCCCTTGAAGTTTCTCTAAGGAAGAGGAATCAGAGCACTCCTTGTTTCCATGTTAGCTGTAGACATCTTGGCATTTAGACAGCACATTCTGGAGTCAGCCACCCTCTTAGGTCCATATCCATTCCAAACCCACAACATTTATGGCTTCATTCAATAAGAAACCATTCAGTAAACAATTTTATATTTGCTGTCATGCACAAGAAGTACAACTTGGACACATCAAGCTTTACAGTTAAGGACATTGTTAACCAAAAATTATAGTAAATTACAGGAATTTTTACCCATTCGCATTACAGTCAAGAAAAGAGAAGTTATATTTATCATGTGTGTTGGTCTAGTAACATTATTTTGCATTAGAGTCCTGGCTAGAGCTGGGACAGAGTTAATTCTCTTCCTGGTGGCTGATAACAGTGCAGTATTTTGGATTTAGTGTGAGATCAGTGTTGATAATATACTGCTGTTTTAGTTGTTGCTGAAGTACTGCCTATCCCAAGCTAAGGATTTTCTGTTTCCCGCGCCCTGCCAGTGAGCAAGAGCACAAGAAGCTGGGAGGGAGTGTAACCAAGACTAGCCAAAGGTATATAGCACACCATGGACCATCATTCTCAGTATTTAAACTGAAGGGATATGGCTGGGGTGGATCACTACTTGATCATTGGTCAGCAGGCAGTGAGCAATCCCATTGTGCATCACTTGTCTTCCCTGGATTTTATTCCTCTCTTTTTGTTATTCTCCTTTTCATTACTATTATTCCATTTTAGTTTTATTTCAATTATTAAACTGTTCTTATCTCAAAACATGGGTTTTACTTGGTGTTGTCTCTCCCATCCCACTTAGGTGGAGACACAATTATTTTAGGGTCAGTATGCATGTGTTCATGAAGGACAGGTCCTCTGTGAACCCGATCTCCTTCTACCACAAGATGACCCGCTTAGTGGATGAGGAAGAGGCTGCAGATGCTGTTTACCTGGATTTCAGTAGACCCTTTGATACAGTCTCACATAGCATCCTCCTAGAGAAATCAGCTGCTCATGGCTTGAATGGGAGGATGCTTTGCTGGGTTAAAAACTGGCTGGATGACAAGCAAGTGCAATTTTGAAGCAGTAGACTTATGCATGAGAATCAAACCTTTCTGGGGATGTTTTCCATGGCTCCCTCTTTTTCATTACTGATAATCTGTTCCCCAGTAGTTCCTATCTACCTTTAACAGAATCTTACTGGAAAACTAAAGCAGAGAAGCTGCAAGATCTTTTGCCAACAACTAAGAAAACTCTTTCCCGAGCCAGGCAAAGCTGCTTGTTTTCCAGGTGAATCAGAAAGTCATGGCTCACATCAACTCCTGTTGAATAAACTTTGAGAGGAAAGTCAACACTGTGCAGAGAGCTCTTGAAATCTGTATTTAAAATTTCATACTGCAGATGATTTAACACTGTGTCCAGGGACTGCTTTCAGAACAAGTCATTCATGCAGCAGTATCTCAAAACACCACTACCCACTTATTATTAGCATTTTACTGGCAGAATAAGGAAAGCTCTTCCCATGTCTTACCATTTGGCTTCAGACTGATTCGGGGGAAAAAAGATTAAATAAACACCTAGGAATTCTAAGCCATGACCTTACATCAACATTGTTGGACAGCAGCTCCTCTGAAAGTGACAGATTAGGGTAAGAATTACTGGGTTAGACAACACTTACGGGGTTACAAAAGTTTATGACTTGTAAAGGTGACTCCTATTTCTGTAGGCTTCTGTGTTAACAGCCCACATACTGAAACACGCAGTCACATTGGGCAGGGCAAGCATCTGCACAGGTATAGAGCATCAAAGAGGAAAAAAGAAAAAAAATGTTCCTTACAAGAAAAGAGGTTGGAATAGTTCAGATTAAAAAAAAAAAAAAAAGAGTGATGGTAAAGAAGATCAGAGTATAAACTTGCACATACAAACTTTTCTTCCATCCTTTTAAACCCCTCTGCTTTCATGCTACAAAAAGCTGGCATTCTTTGACTATCATTCAAAATTTGAGCTTAGTCTTGCAAAGCTTTTATAGCTAATGCACAAAATCTGGAATGCCCAAGGTGAAAGGATTCTGATACAGATCTAAACAGTTTTAAATATCTATTCTTAAACTCGAAATACAGTTGACATTTAAGAATTAAGCAAACAAAAAATCCTCTGTCATTATCAGAATTATGAGTATCTTTTGCTCAAGAAATCACATTCTGATGTCTTACACTGAGAGATGGAACTGAGATTAGCACAGAAATTATTTTTTAACTCTTCAAAAAGTATCTGTACTGCATCTTGTTGCTACATAGCATAAAGCAAAATTATACTAAGCACAGAAGTTCTGTAAAACATTTTTCTTCTACTTTAATCAGCATTTACTTGCTTCAGATCAAAGTCAAAGAAGCGGTACAGCCCTTGGAAGCACCTAATTTGCATACACACTGAAGAAAAATAATAACTAACATCATAAACCTCTTCTAAAAATGGCCCCAATTTGTGCATTAAGTTCAAGAATCTTTAGCACATCTTTACTACCACATTATCTGTTCTGAGTTTTAATCATGGAAACTGTGAATGTGAAGTTGTTCATTATTTGAAAGCAAGGCCATACTTGCAGATTAATCCAGTTGTAATTCATCACCCATTTCCTACGCCTTCATTTATGTATCCGGGTAAAAACATTCCTCTAGCATACAAAGGTTTGGATTTCACTTCTCTGCTAGTTTTTCTTTCAGATTTTTAAACTTTTTTTATTAAATTCTTCCGTTAGTAACATGAGTGGGGCAGGAAGGCTTTCAATTATATATGAATACACCCCTAATACACATCTAGACATTCTGCAAGCATGGTTAAGGAAAAAAAAATAAATAAATCACATAAAACGACTCTCAGAGAGCAGGTTACGAATCACTGTTACTAGCACAATTGAAGGTAATATGCATCTAGGGGATATATTTTGCCTTGCATTTGCTATTCCATAGCATTATGGATTTATAAGAGCAGAGCCTCAGAAAGAAAGATCAATGTATGACAGTTCTCTTTGATCTCTTTGTTTGCTTGCTTCCGCAAGTAAGATCAGATTTAAAAAGCCACAGGAATTTACCACTTTGAAGTATTTTAACTTTTCATTTTCTAAAATAGTGGTACCTGATTACAAGACAAATTCAGAAGGTAGACATTATTTTATCTTTGCAGACTTAAGCTTGTTGCACATCTAATAGGAAATCCAGTGCTTTATTCAATTACTAGGTATTATTCAATTACTAGGTAATTCATTAGTAATGTAGGAATTATGGGAAAGAAAACCATACTTCAAGAGAGATGACCTATTTTGCTCTAGAATGGCAAGTGCAGCATCCCCTCCCAAATTCCAAGGAAAGCCATTAGGAGATAAAAATGTGTTTTTCTTTTCATGTTTATCCAGCTGAGAAGCATGACCCTGAGCACTAACCAAATTGATAAGGGACTTTTTTCCCCTTCTCGTACAAATTAAGACTAGCTAACGATGACAGGAAAGAGAAACTGAACTGTTTGCCCTGAATAAAATTGGTGGCTCTTGATATTGACATTCTTTAATGTTCTTAAAATGACAACTAAGCATAAATACAGTGGAAGTGCCTAAAGCTGACAAATGTGTATCTTTTTTTAAACAGTTAATTTGGAAGCAGAGCTACTATTTTGCAGATAATAATGCTATGAACTCAGTTTCCTGAACAGGAAATATATCATGTAAATGGAATGTTTGAGTATTTATTTTGAAATATTTAAATTTTGGCTCTAAGCCAAAACACTAAAAGGAATCTTATAAAACTGCCCTTTTGTTTGTTTGGTTTTTTGTTTACCATTTTTGGGGTAATCTATGTATGATTTATTATTTCTACTTAAGATTTTGTTATAGTATCCAGAAGGCAAGATGGCAGAGAAAGCTAGAGTTTAAAAACTAACAAATATACCCTGGCTAAAAGGGATTATCTAAGAAGGAAAATATAAACATTTCACTGGATGGCTGCAGGTCTGGACAGGAAGTTATACTTTATTTTTCCTTTTTTGGGGAAAACCTTGACAATTAGAAGAGAAGAACAAAAAACCTACTACGCAGTCCAATAGTTCTGGTGTCAAAGTGGTTCGTCTTGTGTACATAAGCCAAAGGTAAAAAAGGGGGAAAAACACCCACAACACAACAATGGAAGATGCTAAGGAAAGGAGCAGACTTCACTGTTTTCATATAAGGTCATCTCTACTTTTTGCTTCACCAGGAGCAGCAAATGTACAGAAGGTACTTCTCTGCTTTACCAAAATAAATTACATGAGATGCTCTTTACCAGCTATTGATCATCTCAATTATCACTCAAGGAAAGAATATCACCCAAGAAAATAAAAAGGGGAACAAAACCACAGGATCACTGCACAAGTGATCTCAACATATCATGCCAGGCCTTTGCACTTCAAGAGCACAGCTAGAGCCCCAAAGCCAGCACAGGCCCACACTGGAGACGTAGTCACAGCAGTCCTCCAACTTCCCAAAGATGCTACTGACAAGGCACTTGACAATTCCCAGTTATAACAGACTTTTTCCCAGCATGGGGCCACAAGTCACATGCCACATAATGCAACAACAAGGGATGATAAGAAACTGTTTACACATCAGAAAGCTACTTTCAAAACCAACCAAAACAACCCCACACAGCTCCCCATCCTCTCTCATTCCCCTGAGAGTAACTGCCATGAGCAGCAACGTAGAATCTGTCTTCTCTAGTATCTGCAGTAAAAAACAGAGACTATAAATACTTCTAAGGAAATAGCTTTAAGATAATCTTGTGGTAGAAGAAAACTCATTTTAACCTATTACTATGATTTTTGCAGACCAGTCTGAAGAGCTGAGCAGTAAGAAGGGAAGGAATCAGAGACCCTGCTCTTCAGTAAAAGCAGGAGTATTCATGCTGGTGGTACCTCTCTGAGAGGACCTGTAGGGAATCCAGCTCAATGGATACCAAGCAGCAAGAGGATTGGTCTGGGGAGAAACACAAAGGTGGTGCCAAAGCAGGTACCACAAGAAGCTTTGTTAAATAAATTTGTGTATTTGTAGAAACACGACCCATGCTTTACAGATGAGCCTCAATATATGACAAGCCTACATGCACTCAGCAAAACACAGGAGTGGCAGATCCCAGCTTATATCCCCACAAGCGCATCTGGTTTTGCATAAAGCACAGCTTTTTCCTATGTTTTGATCATTTATACAGACTACTGGCTTATTTTTAAACACCTACATTATTAGCGAACAAACAGGAATGCAATAACTTCCAGAATTTTAACTGACAGCCCCAAAGAACTTAAATAGGTCTTCATTACGTGCACTTAACAAGGCTTCTGTTCTTTTGAAGTCTGTACATACCCCAACTATAAATATGTTTTGGACAAGGTCCATATTCTTCCCAGTTTTAGAAGAATAATATTGACTGTTAGTCCTTAAAACTGTTTTACTTTTGCACACTACTATTCACAACTCATTACATAGAATGACTGTATTACTGAAAAGGAATTTATTTCCATTTTCTGAATGGTGATCAGATATTACATATCAGGATATCAGATGTTCCTCAGTATTGTGAGGACTGTCCTGATGTAGTTATGTGACGGTTTGGGAGTTCCCCACCCCCCCCCCACACTTGTAAAATGACCCAGACTAAAACTCAGCCAGCTGGAAGTTAAGGAATGAAAGTGTATATACAGGATATAGCTGTAAATATAGCTTCATTCCTTAACTTCCAGCCGTCTGAATCTAGTCTGGATGATTTGTACAAAGTGTAGGGGGGGGCGGGGAACTCCCCAACCATCACAGTGCCTATTGCCCCTTGTCATGTCATTAAGTGACACTGAAAATCAGGCTACGTCCTCTTGATCCCCATCCTTTGGATAGTTATATGCATTTGTAAGATGTCCTCTCAGCCTTCTCTTTTCCAGAGGTCTCTCAGCCTCTCCTTGTAAAATGATGCTGGAGTCTTCTGATCATCATTGTACCCACCGTTGGACTCTCTCCAGTAACTTTCTGTTTCTCTTTAACTGGGGAGAATGACCTGAGAAAGTGTAAGTCTCACTTTAAAAAAAAAAAAAAAACCAAAAAAAACCCAACCAAACTAATTCACTTCATACATCAAAACAATTCACTTACATGGAAAACTGCATGGAAATGCAAGTATCACAAAGGCAAAAATTAACTTGCCCTCTCAAAACATTTGAGAAGTAAAGCTCATACCACACACATGGATATTGCCACTATTCTAGAGCACAGTTTCAGGTTTTTTACCAAAATCTGATATTATATCCTCATCCTTCTTGCAAATCCTCATCAACTCTGTAACACAGAAGGCAAATTTCTTCTTCCTTTTTAATGAAAAAATTGTCAGCAACCTAAGGGTTAGTACTACTTTATCAATTTATCTGGTATTCCTTTCTACCAATGCAGCAAAATTAAAACATTCAAAATCACGTGTGTGAATTTTGTTAGTCTCCTGAAACTACTGTTTTTTACCAGGAGGATTAGGACTAGTGCATTTCTAAAATAACCATTAAAAAAAAAAATAGTATTTCCTAGTTAACATAGTTTATGAAACTATAGTTTATGAAACTATAAACTCTGGGTTCTCAAAAGCAAGTTTATTATATGTGACTAAATATTGAGAGGAAATCTCTCAACTTGCCCTAGGGGACTTCTTCATAGCTATCTGCTAAAGAATGCAAATCAACCATGAGTCAGATTAACACCATTCATAAACTCAGAGGAAGAAAGGATGAGGGGAAGGCTACTTACAGTTCAGCTGAGACTTAGCAGAATGTTTAAACTGCCATATATAGTATTTGCATTCAAAAGGCTAATTGCAAACCAGAATAGTCCAATTATTGCAAAGGACCACATGCTACACATACACAGATGTATTCAAGCAAACAAGATACTTGCACTGATCTATGGAATCTATTAGAAATCATTTAACTGGAAGCATCAAAGATTATTTAAATACAAAGGAAACCATGATTAACGAATAGACCATGTTGTTGTACAGCTGAACTCTAGCAATACTACTGTTGCTCTTGCTGTGCCAGGTACCCTGTAATAAGACTGGCATCAAGTTGTGTCTGTGAAAGAAGTCCAAGTTCACTACTAGTAGGAAATCCAGATTTTAGAGAAAAAGCTACCAATTATCCTCTCAACATTGTTATAGCCCACTAAGATTCAATATAGTTTGATATCTTAGATCTCTCCTTGTGCCATTTTAGCACAGCCAACTTTGTTGTTTTGATGTATAACCACAACTAAGAAGCTCATTTCTTTCCAAAAGCTAACAGATAAAATGTTTTAATACTGTTCATTCCCTGCTTAGTGTATCTTTTCTGGAAAAAAAAAAAAAAAAAAGGAGCAATTGTCTCAGAGAAGTCTATCAAAACCAGCAACACATGCTAATAAGATATGTCTTTTCACCAAAACAGGAAACAAGTTTCCATTTAGCAACAAGTATCTTCTATACTCCATGGCAAATAGACATCACATGACTAATATGGCACATCAGTGCAGCCAATTATGGAACACAAATTGGAAGGAAAAAAGTAATATGCATACCATGTAATGAAGGACCTTTACATCTTCATGCATATTTTTTATGCATATAAGTGGTAAGGACTGCTTGCTGGGGGTGGGGGGGGTGGAGAGGGGTGGAAAATCAAGGCAGTCTAAAAGGAATATATTTACTTTCCATTCATTGTGACTGAGCAAGAATTCCACACTTTGCACTTCCATCTCATTACTTCATTTTGCTGTACTTCTAACCTAATGTCCTATTCTGCACACACAGTCAAGCTGAAGATCTGATTTCTGACAATGCTTGGATTTTTGTAAGGATCCTCAGCAGCTTCATGCATGCACTCAAATCAGCTAAGTAACATTTATTGCATATTGAAATAATGTCTTTTTTCTGATTTTAAATCCCAGGTTTTAAAGACTGAAAATGTTTAATTCTTTAGGAATGGTAATTAGCCACTAGTATTTTTGCTCATGTAAAAGAAAAAAAAAAATGTATACAGAAAAGGACTTTTTAAATAATTAAACTCTCTTCCTGAGCAATAAAAGAAATTATGAATTCCCAAATACATTTAATTGAACCTACTGCTGTTTCAAATTACTTTTATTCTTTAATTGGTAACTATAGTACATGTGAATTATTAACTATTAATCCCTGAGAACAAGCTATAAAATATATAGAGAAAAGGCTTCCAAATCTAGCTGGAAGATAAGTCACATTTTTCAAGACACTCTATAGAATTCTCCCTGCTGTGCTGCTTTTTTTATTACCATCTACCTGAAGTTCTGCTGGAGGGTTTCCTCTAAGGAGCTTGAGGATGATAGTGGTATGGTACTTGTCTTCTCTGAAATGTTACAAAATTTTTATAAAGGGTTACAGGCACTAGAGTTTTTACTGTGACTTCTAAAGAAGATGAAGAGCAAGCAAGAACTTTTTAAAGGTACCTCTGCTCACATGTGTAACAGTGCAGCTAAGAACTGTTTCCCTGTTAACCTAGGAAACGGATGAGAACCTGTTAGAGACACTTCAGTGAGCCGCACGGCAATGAATATAACCACAGCCAACAGCGAGAAGCACGTAATAAGTCTGCATGAACATGTCCTTGAACAGCAAGTGTCAACCATATTTCTACATTTTTCTGTGTTATGTTTTTCAGATGCTTACAGTACTTTCAGCTTTCCTGTGTTTAAACAAAGTTATTACCCCAGATACCAGCACTATCACATTAGCTGCAGTGAGCACAAGCTCTCAGTTTTATTCCTTTATTTAGGAATCCTTATTCAGATTTATTTAATCTTATGCCAGCCATCACAAGTGGTGTTCCTCTCAGCTCAGTATTAGGACCACTTCTGTTTAACATCTTTATCAATGATCTTTATGAGGAGCTAGGAATGCACCGTTAGTAAATCTGCAGATGACACCAGGTTAGGTGGGAGTGTTGATCTGATTCAGGTTAGGGAGGCTCTAGAGAGACTTATACAAAGTGGATCAATGGGCCAAGGTCAACGGTTTGTGCTTCAAGAAGGCCACGTGCCAGGTCCTGCACTTGGCCCATGGCAAGCCCATGCAATGCTACAGACTTGGGGAAGTGTGGCTGGGAAGCTGTCTGGCAGAAAGGGACATGGGGGTTCTTATTAACAAGTGGCTGAATATGAGCCAGCAGTGCACACAGTTGGCAAAGAAAGCCAGTGGCATTCTAGCATGTATCAGAAACAGCATGACCAGCAGGCAAGTCACCCTACAGAAGTGATTGGTCCCTTTGTACTTTGCATTGGTGAGGCCACACTTCGAGTACTGTGTTCAGTTTTGGGAAACTCAATACAAGACACTGAGGTGCTGGAGCGGGTGCAAAGAAGGGCAACTAAGCTGGTGAAGGGCCTAGAGAATGTGTCTCATGAAGAGCAGGGACAGTTTAGTTTGAAGAAGAGAAGTGGAAAGGCCATATTGCCTTCTGCAACTACTTGAAGGGACAATATAGAGAGGTAAGTACTGGTTTCTTTTCACAGTGACAGAATATGAGGGAATAACCTCATGCTGCACCGGGGTAGGTTTAGGCTAGACATTAGGAAAACGTTTTTTCACTGAAAGAGTAGTCAAGCATTGGAACAGGCTGCTCAGGAACATGGGTGAATTACCATCCCTGGATGCATTTAAAGGCCATTAAGATGTGGCACTTAGCAATATGGTTTCACAGTGAACTTGGTAGTACAGGGTTAATGGTTGGACATTATGATCTCAAGGGTCTTTTTCAACCTGAATTATTCTATGATCACTCACCCAAAAATGCTGATGAAAGATATCCTACTTTGGCAGATATCAGCCTTGTTTCAGAAATACACCAGACTTTCCTGGAAAGTGTAGCTCTAAAATGTCAAATGACCATGATGTAACTGACACCATTTAGTCTTTTTTACTTCTATTTTGAAATTAAAGTCTATTGAATAACAGGAGCTGGTATCTCAGCTCTGCTGGGTGAGGATCACCTCATCTGAGATTGCATGAGTCTATGAGAAACATGCAAGAAATCATGTTAGTGGCAAAGGGACCACTCCATAGGTCCAATAATATCCTAACACTCAAGACTTCTCCCCAGCTGCAAGAAATGTGTGAATTTCTCTTACTCTTTGGAAGGAAAGAATTCCCCAGGCAAAGAAATGCTCAGCCAAAACCTAAGGTAAGAAACCCTGAGATGTGGGCATATGCATCAACTTAGTATTCATCTCTGTACCAGCCATACACCCTTGAAGCATCGATCCACCTTACTGAGCAGCACCACCATCAGTACCTGCTGCTGCTACAGTTCCTCAGCAATTCACTTGGTTAACAGTGCCTATCACATCACGGAGGCAGATACATTTTCCTAGCTATTCATTAAGAAGAATAAAAAGAATTACAGGAAAACGACATTAAAAAAAACAGTGGCAGAGGCAAAGCAGAGAGGGATCATTCTATAGAGAAAGACAGCTAATGTGGAAAAATAACCCAGTTTCCCAGAGAGACTTGGGAGAGGTCATGTTAAACTGAAGCATTATGAATATCCCATGCTGAGAGCTGCCTACCACAGATTAAAGTAAAGCAGGGCAAGTCCAGCAGGCACCAGAGCCAGCAAAAGCAGATGCCAACAGTCCCACTAAACAGCTGCTGTGGCGTGGCAGAAGCAGTAGGACTGTGTCAGGAGGCACAACATGAAATCAGTCTTGATTAACACCTACCACAGGCACAGAAGAATTCATCCTCCATGCTCACGTGTATTTCACAAAGACATCTCTCTTGAGGAGGAAGAGAAGGGGAAGCACGCCTTCCAGCATATTAAGTGTGTGTGTGGGGGGGGCGGGAAAATTTAGATAAAATGTTGGGATGTCTGAATTCATGACTTTAAACTGCTTCCTATCTTCAGAGGCAAATATCCTGTGAGGAGATTACTTTTCCTCTCCTGCTTCCTCTGAAAAACATTCATCATCCTCTACTGAAAGCCACAGAAAATTGTTGAATGCTTAGATACAGCTTTTCTAGTTATTTGTTTTCAGTTCAGCTTGGACAGAGTTTGCAGGACTGTGGCAGTTGCTGATGTCACATCAGACAACGCTGACATAGGAGGTTGTGCTAGAAGAGCACTTTTTAGTCAATGAAAAAACACAGCAACTCATTTCATCAAGAACCCAAAACCTCATTCTTCCCCAATTTGGAGAAAATTTAGAGAACTTTCCAGTCTGAATTGGTCTAGTTGGAAAAAGTAAATCTTTGTTTTTCAAAAAAAATAAAAGATCTGCTGCTGCTCAAGAAGAAAACCGTTCAAGAAATCTCTATTCTGTTACGTAGGCAGGTCAGGTGGTATCATTCTCTCATGCCTTTACCAGCAACTACACCAAAACAGTTGTGAAAAACTCCTTCACAGAAGTGTCATCCAGATTTGTCAAGTATAACATCTGTCTCCCACTAGGCAGAACAGCAAGCTTGCTTGTGTTACTGAAATAACAACAAAATACCTCTGAAATACATTCTTATGCAGCAAGTCTTGCAAAGACTGCTCAAACTACTTTTGCCTTGGTTAGGACACAACCACACACATGCATGAATGAGTGTGCTCAGACAAGTGCAGAGACAAAGCACACATGAAGTTCAATCCTCAGAGCAGTATTTGCAACTATCAGCAAAATGCAGTCATGCAAACAAAAGGAAAGAATCCCCTGCTGCAGTCCTCAGGAGGCAGCCTGTTCTCAGTTACTTGCCCCCAGGAAGGCAGCAAATTTAACTTTCTAGTCTAATCCATGTTATAGGGCTTGTGTGCAGATATAGGAGAGCACAAAAGTGTATGAACCTGCAAGGGGAGGGAAGACACAGGACAGAGTCAATGTAGTATCCCCAGCAAGCAGACCACACTCTAAAACTGCATCTACTTTGAAGTCAACTTTGACAATTCAGTCACAGAAGCATCTCAGTTTTAGACAAGATTTACCCTCCTGCAGAGGAGAAATTTAATATTCAATTACAATTCGAGAGAGAGAGGTCACATCATGTTTGGCAGTAAAAAGCCACTCTGAAGGAGACTTTCAAACAGAAGGGAAATACAATGAAAGCACTGCCACTCCACAGGAAAGTGCTCCCACTACCCATTTGGAAATGCATAATGTGATTTTTGGAGTTCCAAGGAACAGGAAAAAAGGATGTCTTTTGAGGGTAAATTCTTCAAACTCCTGTATTAAGCTTTTGAAATAATTCTATATTCAGCTATAATCAGCATTAACATTTTACTTAGAATGGAATTTATGCAGACTAAGTGCAAAACTCCAGGAAACCTGATAACCATCCTTCAGAGTACGTACATAAATATACTTCCAAGCCAGAAAAATTACTTCTACAGGTAAGAATCAGTGCATCGTTTCCTAGCATGATTCACTGTTTTACATAACTACAAGCAAAATGTTCCTGAAGCTGTTAACATGTTAACATGCTAGTCATTCAAGTACCTTTTGTCTTAGTTTTATAAGCCTTGAGGGACAGATGGAAAAGACTCTTAGTACATGCTGCATGGGCGGGGGGTTCATTTCCAGGAATTTAACAAGCATTGTGCCTTCCAGGTGAAAAAAAAAAAAACCAAAAAAAACCAAAACCCCCAACAACCCAAAAAAAAAAAACCCAACCAAAAAAAAAAAAAACCCACCAAAACAAAAACCCACACAAAACCCACCAGATTGGTATTTTCTCTGAGCACAGTAATTATTTGGTGATTTCATCTCCCTAAAGGAATACTATATCCTGCATTGTTTACCCCAAGAACTTATTTTGAATTACTTAACTCTGAAAATTGAAAATATTACCTTTAACTGCTGCTTAGTAAACAGTCACCAGTATTTTGGTCTGTGACCACCTATTGTGTACAAGAAAGCATCACGGAAATCGTTTTGCTTGTTTCAATACAAAGTTATAACTTAAGCTATTTTTTTTGCTAGTTATATTGAAACATTGTGGGTTTAGAAATCTACTCAGTCAATCATTAAAAAAAAAAAAAAA
>WBNM01041488.1:31662-63478 GCA_013399055.1 Ramphastos sulfuratus
GCAAAGAACCGACCTAGGAAAAAAAAAAATTAAAAAAAAAAAAAAAATCATCACAATATATATCTGCATGCTACTTCAACACGAGGGAAATAATCTCCTAACCTAACTTTGAATGCATACAGCTTTCTGTTTATGGATTTGACTTTGTTTTATATAAAACATACACCGGGTGTTTCCTAACATCAATTATGAGGCATACGCACAACACAATCACAGAATGTTAGGGGTTGGAAGGTAGCTCTAGAGATCATCTAGTCCAACTGTCCTGTCGAAGCAGGATCACATCACCCTGTCACCCCCATGGTAAAAAAGTTTCTCCTGATGTTGAGATACCTTAACATTCAATCATTAATTCTGACACTATATATGTAATAGCTAAGAAATCATTAGGAATCATTAGGAATACACGCAAAGAGAAATGGGATAAACTATTTAATTTTTTACATTAATCAGCAATAAGCAGAGCTCATTTGTTGTTGCATCACTAGAACTATCTTTTTTTTCCTAACTGAAGAAGATGAATGCATTAACAAAGCAGTCAAGACATTTCTGATGTCATGTGCTGCTACAGAGAGACAACAAAGCATGAACTTCAACCTGTCAGATCAAGAAAAGCCAATTTTCAAGCTCAAAATTTGCAAATCTTAAAGATACTTGCTGTGAACATGACCTCACTAGCCTTTGTTCATATAATGTAATCCATCATGTAGGCAATGCAGTTAGCTTCCATTTGCTTGTATTTCTTGCAGGATTATTCCACGTATACTGCACACTCTGAACCAAATCATTCCTCAGCATCTTAAACCTACACAAAAATACACATCTTTTCCAACCAACTTACCTTCAAATGAAGTATCTAGCAATTTTTTTTTGTCAAGTTTTTACTTTATAGCAATACAATATGCAGGAGCAACACAAGGGGAGAAAACGCCAAAAAATGCTGAGTTTCTTGCATTTGTGGAAATTCAAAGTTTAAACAGATAATTAAGAGTGCAAGACTGAATTGCTGATGCCTGCTCTTTTCTTAAAAGAAAAATATTTTTATGCTGTCACTGCTATGTTTGAGAAGCCTGTCACTAGCAGCATACCTCAACATATTTCAGCTTTGGAATTATTTACCTTTTTTTTTTTTTTTAAATTGAAAAGTTCTGCCTTCTTCCTCCCCCGTGACTTAATGATCAAAAAACTTCTTCATAGGTAGATGCAAAAGAGTAAGTACAACAGCTTACAGTATTTAGTAGCAATCTAATGTATTGTATCATCAAAACAGACATTGAAAATTAAGAATAGCAAATTGCACAATTTTCTATGGCATTAGAATTATGCTAGACAAGTATTAAAGAACCTATTTTGTTAACATTTGTCTAGAAAAACCCAGATTATTGGATTCTAACCATACTTCCTCAACCCTCTCAAAAACAAAAATCATAGAATGGTAAGGTTGGAAGGAGACCTCACGGATCATCTAGTTCCAACCCCCTGCCATAGGCAGGGAAAAAAAGTAATCATGGCTTTAAAATCTTGTCAGTAGAAATAGCTTTAGGGCCACATGGGATTGGGTCCTCTCAGCAACCACACCTGTGCATGTTTTCCATTCTGCAGTCTTCCAGTTTAAAGCCTTCGCAGCATTTAACAATGAGTTTCTCCTCCACTGATCCAATAACAACCTAATGTCTGTACTTGCATAATCTGTCTGTACCTGATCTAAAGTATGCAATTAAGATGCTTCCATCCAGACTTGAAATGCCTGCATCTCGAATTAGAGGTCATCATGCACAAATGAAGTTTCTAATCATGGCACCTCTAATCAGCTACAAGTCTGAAAACAGCACAGAATCCTACACCTGTATCTGTAGCAAACTGTGATGAACCATATCAATAGCAGGCTACATGCAATATATTTTCTACCCTCACCTGGAAAGCTGCCCTAGGCATCAATGGGAAGCAGGCCGGGGTTTCTGCAAGCTTATCAGATACCTCCCCAACATACATACAGGGAGACAGAATACCCAATATCATGTCTAGGTCTGTAACTACGGGTTACAGGCTGGGCATCCTAGGCCATCACCATTACTGTCAGGTGATACACTGAAGACAAAGTTCAGCTTACTCTATGCAGACAAAGCTCCACTACAGTGTCTTTGTATACCAGGATAAACACTGCAACATCTTGTAACAGTGGAATGCTATTCAGAGGTTAATGATTTTTCCAAGCTTCAGGACTTTCATATGTATTCATAAGACTTTTAAAATCTGAACCTGAATTTCTAAGCAGCATTTACAACAGGTTTATTGTGAAGACAGGAGAAATTAAAGAGGTTGAGTTATTCAATATCTTCTTTGCCTCAGTCCTTAGCAGTAAGACTAGCTGCTTGCTGGATACCCAGCCCCCTAAGCTGAAAAGATAGGAATGGGGAGCAGAATGAAGCTTTCATAATGCAAGAGGAGATGGTTAGTGAACTGCTGCACCACTTCAACATACACAAGTACACAAGGCCAGATGGTATACACCCAAGAGTACTGGTGGAGGTGCTCTCCAAGCCACTTTCCATCACTTACCAACAGTCATGGCTAAGCGGGGAAGCCCCAGCTGACAGAAGACTGGCAAACAAGACACTCACCCACATGAAGGGCCAGCAAAAAGACTTGGGGAATTGCAGACCTGTCAGTCTGACCTTGGTACCAGCAAGCATCATGGCACAGATCATTGAGTGCCATCATGCAGCACTGGCAGGGTAACCAGGTGATCAGGCCCAGTCAGCACTGGTTCATGAAGGGTAGCTCCTTCATGAAGGAATCTGATCTCTGTCTACAAGGTGACCCACTTAGTGGGTGATGGAAAGGCTGCAGATGTTGTTTACCTGGACCTTAGTAAAGCATCTGACACAGTTTCCAACAGTATCCTCCTGGAAAATCTGGCTGCTTATGGCTTAGATGGATGGAGGCTTCACTGGATTAAGAACTGTCTGGATGGCCAGGCTTGAAGGGTAGTAGTGAATGGAGACCGTCACTAGCATTGTTGCCGAGGGATCAGTACTTGAACCAGTTTTCTTTAATATTTTTATCAATTATCTGGGCAAGGCAATCAAGTGCACCCTAAGTTTGCAGATGACACTACACTGGGTGGGATTGTTGGTCTGCTCAAGGGTAGGAAGGCTTTGCCAAGGGATCTGGACAGGCTGGATCCATAGGCCGAGGTCAATTGCACGTGGTTTAACAAGGCCAAGTGCTGGGTCTTGCACTTGGGTCACAACAACTCCATGCAATGCTACAGGCCTGGGGCAGAGTGGCTGGAAAGTTGCTCATCAGGAAATTATCTGGGGGTACTGTTTGACAGGTGGCTGAACACAAGCCAGCAGTGTGCTCAGGTGGCCAAGAAGGCCAAAAGCACCCTGGCCTCTAACAGGAATAGTGTGGCCAGCAGGAGTAGAGCAGTGATTGTGCCTCTGTACTCAGAACTGGTGAGGCAGCACCTCTAATACTATGTTCAGTTTTGTCCCCTTCAATACAAGAAAGACAATGAGCTACCGGAGCATGTCCAGAGAAGAGCAACAAGCTGCTGAATGCTCTAGAGAACAATTCTTACGAGAAGTGGCTGAGGGAACTGCGATTGTTTAGTCCAGAGACAAGGAGGCTAAGTGGAAACCTTACTGCTCTCTACAACTACTCGAAGGGAGGAAGTGAGGTGGCTGTTTATCACTTCTCCCCAGTGACAACTGGCAGACAGAGGGAGAAATGGCCTGAAATTGTGCCGGAGAAGGTTTAGGTTGAATATTAGGAAAAATTTCTTTAAGGGAAGAGTGGTGAGACACTGGAATATGTTGCCCAGGGAGGTGATGGAGTCACCATCCCTGGAGGTGTTCAAGAAACACATGGACTGGTTTAATGGTAATTGTGTTCTTAGGTTGACCGTTGGACTCAATGACCTTAGAGGTATTTTCCAACCAAAATGATTCTATGAAATTATTTTTTCTCCCCTTTTTCTAAATCTTGCTCTCCTCTCCACCCTGGAAACAATGCCCTCTTCAATTATTTTGTCAATCTGTTGTGGTTTGAGGGGTCCCAGGTTCCCCCAAGAAAACTACAGGAACCAAGACCCATTCCAGGATGTTGTAATATTGTTATTCCATTCCATTTTCCCAGTATCACAGCTTATTAAGCCAGTGCCTGGTTGATTTTGTGCTCTCTCCCTCCCTGTCTCTTCTCCCTTCGCTTTTCTCCCAGAAGAGGGCACGTCCCTCTTTATCTCGCGGTTTGTGAGATAAGGGAAGATGGGGGAGATTGCTAACAGCTGGCAGGGAATCTGGAGCCACATCATGCAGCCTGCTGAGGCCTTATAGGCCCGAAGTTGGATGGGAGGATTCTGGATGGTTTTAGTCTAATAGACTTGGCTTAGCTTGTAGATGTATCCATTCTACTTGATTGCCTTTTGCATATATGCACTAGTAAACAGAATCTCTCTTTAAACTTCCCATCGGTGTGCAGTGTTTTCATTCTTACTCTCTAAAAGGAGTAAGAGTCCTTCCGTCATCCAGTCCTGGGTTGCTCATGGCCTCAAACAACAACACAATCACCTATGGATGGACAATCCAAACCACAATACCACAGATAAGGAAGCCTGATTATCGAGAGAAATTCATGACACTGAAATTTGGCCAAGTTCTTTCTAAGTTCATGACAGGGTAGAAGCCTCTCTCAGACCTTTTTAATTTCAAATGTTAATAAGTGAAGAGACAACTTTGCACATTTTGCCAGAAGCAGGCGGATTACAGTTTTATTCCAGGAACACCACTGTTCCATTAGCCAGCTGTGCGTATGAACATATACGAATGTGTTCCATCTACTTAAAATCATCACTAAGTGATTTGTGAAAATAGGTTAGCACTAGGTGTGGAACAGATAGCAGTAGTTTGCACAAGCACCAGTTTCACCCCACTGAGAAGTCTGCACACTTACCATTTCTTTGATAAATAGCGATGCTGAAACATGCATTCCAGAGAGTCATGCACTGCCACAGAATCTAAGAAATATTTTGGGTAGAAAAGACCTTTAAGATCATAGAATGCAACCATTATTTAACTCTACCAAGTCTTATTCTAAACCATGTCTTTTAGCATCACATCTATGCATCTTTTCAACACTTTCAGGAATGGGGATTCAACAGCCTCCTTGGGCAACACATTCCTGCGTCCAACCACACTTTCCTTAAAGAAATTTTTCCCAATATCCAATCTAAGCCTTCCTCAGGGCAACTTGAGACTATACCCTTTTGTCCTATCACTTGTCTCTACGGAGAAGAGATCAACATCCACCTCTCTACAACCTCCTTTCGAGCAAGGTCTCCCCTCAGCCTCCTTTTCTCCAGACTAAACAACCCTAGTTCCCTCAATTGCTCCCCATAAGACTTGTCCTCCAGACTCTCCACCAGCTTTACTGCCTTTCTCTGGATCTTCTCCATCCCAATGTCTTTCTTGTAGTGAGGGCTGCAAAACTGAGCACAGTACTTAAGGACTGATCTCACCAGCACAGATACAGGGGGTCAACCACTTCTCTGGTCTTGTCACACTGTTCCTACTGCAAGCCAGGATGCTGTTGGCATTCTTGGCCACCAAGACACACTGCTGACTCATGTTCAACCAGCTGCTGATGGCACTCCTAGGTGCTTCTTTGCTGGCCAGCTTTCCAGCCACTCTGGCCCAAGCCTGTAGTATCACACAAGGCTGTTGTGACTCAGCATAGGACTTTGCCCTTGGTCATGTTGCTCTCCAAGTACTTTAGCAATTAGGCTTGTAGGACTCTGCTAAAACTCCAAATACCCAGAAGCTACTCTGAAGTGACTGGCAACATAGAAGACAATTCTTGAAGGCCTTCTACTACGTCTCCTGCAAATGAAGTCACCAAAATCACTTCCAGTGCTATGTTTTTAGGGAAAAAACCTTCAAAGTTAATGCTTCCGCACTTTTGTATATATTACTCAGATCTTTATAAAATTGTTCATTTATGTTTGTAAGAGTCCTGCAGGAAAAGAAGAGTCATAACTGTACTAACACTAATAGAGATGAATAAAACTATAGATTTTCACATACAACTTCTCATAATACACTCTGTAGCATCGAGACCAAAGCAATAGGATTCTGCTAAAGGCTTCTGTTATTTAAGTATCATTAACTGTCCAAAGACCAATTATATATTATATATCAGGCTGCCCAGGGAGGTTGTGGCTGCTCCCTCCCTGGAGGTGTTCAAGGCCAGGTTGGACGAGGCCTTGAGTAACCTGTGCTAGTGCGAGGTGTCCCTGCCCATGGTAGGGGGTTGGAACTAGATGATCCTTGAGGTCCCTTCCAACCTCACCATTCTATGATTCTATATGTTACTTGCATGCACTAAAACTTGGGACATTTAGAATAAACAAGTATCTATTGTTATGGGAATGTCTTCTGTCCGTAAGTTTACTTAAGTGGCTTAATTTGCTTTATTTGCATGCTATCTGAACAAGTACAAACATTGCACAGTTACCAATACCACACTCACAGAAGACATCTGTTAGCAGTACCATCAGAGACAAATGTAGACCAAGCCATTCTAGTTGTTCAGACCCCCTAATACAGGGAATGATATACATATATTAAAAAACATGGAAAAAATAACATCTTTAAGGATTAGGATTAAAATTGCATGTAATGGCATTGCTTTGTCTCCTAGGAAACAAGCAAATTGGTTTAAAAGCAACTACACCTAAACACAGGGAAGAAGTTGCCAAGGAGTAACTGCATGTAGGAGGAAAGTTCCTATCCGAAAATTTAAGGCAGACAGAAATCAACAGCCTTATACAGGCAAGATATCCAGGAGGTGGATTACCAAGTTCTTGTCTAAGCAGAAAGGATTAACACACAAACTACCTGTTAATGTGCTTTCATGACAGAATTACCTCAACAATAACCAATGAGGACAAAAGGATTAATGACTAATGAAAAACACCACACCCAGCCAGAAACTTCAACTGAAATGATTTTATGTTTACAGTATAACCAAATATATAACTTGTAGACACAATAGAGATTATAAAAAAAGTTCATGACTAAACATCTGCATGAAGCTCACCTGGCCAGGCACCAACCAAACACTTCAAGTGACTAAACTGCACTGATCTAGGGGCAACATCATCTGTGCCCAAGCCAGCAAAGCTCCTACCACCCTTCTGACAAATGTCAAAGCATATCCAGCTCCTGTACAACTGTCAGTATACCATGTCATCACATCTGGTCATCAAGGGATCTGACATCAGCTCTCCTAAAACACATACAATGTGAACACTGTCCTTAATACCAGCCATTTCACACTCTTAGAGATCCATCCCCCTTGCACTGTGTTACTTGCTTATGTAAGCAAGGCTCTTTCACTATTTCATTTCATGGGAATGAGATTTTCATGAAAAGTCTGTCTTTCTATCAGGCTCAACATCATAAACTACACACAAAAATTTCAGTATCAAAATAACCTTTCTGCAACACAATCTATTAAAGCTCCCAAATGGAAAAATATAAAAGAAGAGCATTACTTTAGTTATGGGTAGGTCACTAGCATTAATTTGTTTACAACAATAGCAAAGGCCTTTGTTTGTTTTAAAGATATTAAAAAAGCACACAAGATTTTGGTAACTGCAGCTATCTGTAGGCAAAACATTAGCACACATTTATTTTGAAAATGTTCCCAACTTATCTTGGATTAGAGCCCAGGTCCTCAGAGATGCTTAGTTTGATAATTCTAATTCTGTATTTGCTTTCCAGTGAATAATCTGTGACTTGATATATCTACACGTGTCATCTGCAGTTTCTACATTTTTCATAATTTAATCACCATGCCAAAAAAACATTACCTATGAGCATGGTATTGGGAAAGCAGAACTCAAATGAAAATGTTTCAGCTCCTGCAGCTATAAAACCTGTCTGTACCTGCTCATAAATCACCAGAATTATAGTTGTGAGGCTACTCCTCTGTTGTGCACAAAGTACAACGCCACAGTTCCCACCACAGCTACTGTCTTAGGCAGCATGAAGGTGAGGTAATGCAGGCCTGTAACAGCAGTACGTGAATGTCCCAGCTGCTTGAGTGGTTAGCAACACATCGAATTTCAGAAGTACTACTTTTCCCCACCCTCGAAAAAAGCTTATGCATAAAGTGCCTGATTGTGTCTTTGTTATTGTTTTTCACATTATTTTAAACATACTTTTCCCATTATTTTGTGTCTAATGATCCTGTTAACACAACCCTAATAATAACATATTTAGAAGCATAAAGATTATTTAACACTCTGGAGAGCATCCTCTAACACTTCATTAAACCTTAACCAAACATCCCTCCTCCTCCACACTATTACCCTGCCTGTAACCCACCTGTTTTAACTATTAGATCACTGTGGTCTGAATGCAACCCTAAAAAGTTTCAGTTGCTTCAAATTTCAGCCAGCAGTTATTACTTCTGATGAAATTTTAAAACTAAGCATGCTGAATTTGGGAGGAAACCAACCAGGGATGACCACAAAAAAAGGTGCCAGAAGGAAGGTAGTATTCAGCACTGTAAGCCACTATTTATGTTCTTTAACTACAGGAAGGCTGGGGAGGGACTATTTATAAGATCTTGCAATGACAGGACAAGGGGCAATGGGTTTAAACTGGCAGAGGGAAGATTTAGACTGGATGTTAGGAGGAAGTTCTTTCCAGTGAGGGTGGTGAGGCACTGGAACAGGTTGCCCAGGGAGGTTGTGGCTGCTCCCTCCCTGGAGGTGTTCAAGGCCAGGCTGGATGAGGCCTTGAGTAACCTGTGCTAGTGGGAGGTGTCCCTGCCTATGGCAGGGGGTTGGAACTACATGATCCTTGGGGTCTCCTTCCAACCTTACCATTCTATGATTCTATAACTCATGTTCCTTCTGATAAGACCAGGTGCCATTCAACTACCTTAATACATACTCTGTGTGAGTGTAAATATGCTCTCCCAGCAGAACTCAGTGCAACTTCTAATTTCAATACCTAATTTGAGTTTCAACCATCACAAGAACTCAGTGAAACTCTAGGAAGTCAGTGACTGTCAGGGCTCTGCAATGACCAGTAAGTGATATGTCCTTGCTGTTTCAGCTAATCCACCTGCAATTTAGATGCATATTTTCTAAAAGTATATACAGCCAATTCAATATTGAGTACTCTGCTCCAAGGAAACCAGAGTATCTTTCACATCCTCCAGCAGTCTAATGTGTTATTACCACCAGTATTTTTACATACAGGAAGGGGAAGGAACCACTTGTAATGGGTTACAGGACATCCAGAAGGTTTATTCCAGCCCATCTACTTACACAAACTATAAAGATCCAGCTGAAGAGTTTCCCCATGACTTTTTGTAACCAGTTTATTCTGTTAGCTAGCTCAGGACAAACTACATCAAGCACAACTCATCCTGCCCTTCCCTATCATGTACTATGCACAAAACTTGAAACACAGCATGAAAAAAATGGGTGAGACATTTTTGTTATGTGGCCTGAATAGCAGCTTTACAATGACAGCATTCACTGAGCCACATCTACAGTATTATTACATTCTACTAAGTTTCCTGAGGTAACAATGAAAATTCAATTAGCAGTTTAGTGTGGTAGTTTATCTGCTTCACTCCGTCACAGCTCTTTTCCTCAGGATTGCAAAGCTGTTTAAAAAAATGCAATTAATAGTCCAGGTGCAGTTAATTATACAGTCCCACTATCAAGGCAGCATAGCCTCACAAAGGAAGCTTGTTAATATTATAAGCACTATCCTCTAGGAACTATAAATAAAGGATATATTGCGATATATGGAATAAAACACTGCAAAATGTGTTTCTGTCTTGGCAACAGCAGTTACCATCCTATAATCAGTTATTTTCATCTACACTTAATAATTTTGGAAGAGATTTTTGTAGCTTGCACATGCTATCTTTCTTTTTCTGCTTCTCCTGAAAGTAATTTCCAGTTGTTTGATCAGAAAATATTCTCTTTTACAAGTTCACATATACACTGTTAGGGGCCAGAAGGGACCTCGAGTCCAAACCCCCCGACAGAGCAGGATCACTTATACCAGACCAAGACTGTACTTCAAGACTATCAGTGATACCAGTTAAAAAAGAAAAACACATTTAATCCATTCCTGGATCTCACTGAAATCTTAGTACCACTCAGTAAAGAAATCTGTAGCAAGGTGTACAAAGCTACACAAGAGAACACTTGAGCTGTAACTCTTTACATACTTGCCATTCATTTCTGAATGGTGCAAATCTGTCGGGTTAGTGGTATTTGTAAAGGAGGGCACAGTACTCATCTCTCTGCTCCCTGGGTGGAGCAGGACTACCAGATGGGAAAAGCTGATGAGAGCATCCCTTTCAGTCACAAACGCAGAAGTAAAACTGTACTTGGCTCAGAAAATTGAAAGCTAAGACAGATTCCAGGCTTGATTTCAAAGTACAGTTTACTTGCCACCACTCCCTCATAGTTTTCACCTTTTCAGCCAGCTTATCCTCAAGTACCTGGATCTTTTTTCCTTCTCCTCTACCAGTGCACAATGAACTATCAACATTCCATGATTTAAAGCACAAGTCTTTCATCAGCTACTGAACAACACAACGGAATCACAGAAATATCAGTAGAGTAGATAGTCCCCAGAGGTCACTTCTGACCTCTACCATTCTTACCTACAAGGAAGTTATAGGAGAGTGTGACAAAGGCCTTGCTGAAGTCTCTGTAGACAACATCCACTTCTCTCCCCTCATCCATCCAGATAGTCGCACTATCACACAGGGCAATCAGATTAGTCAAGCACAAGTTTCCCTTTGTAAATCCATGCTGACTACTGATAATCTTCTTTTCCTCTACATGCTTAGAGAGGACCTCTAGAATAAGCTACTCAGTCACCCTTCCAGGGATGGAGATGAAGCTGACTGGTTTATGATTTCTGGGTCTTCTTTTTGTGCCCTTTTCAAAGACTGGAATCACAAAGGCTTTCCTTCAGTCCTCAAGCCCCTCTCCTGTCCTCCATGATCTTTCAGAAATGAAGAGTAGCTCAGAGATGCATGAGCCACTTCTCTCAGCACTCACGGGTGCATAACATCAGGTCCCCTGTATCTGTGGGTGTCCAGCTTGTCTAAATGGTCTCTAACCCAGTCCTCCTCAGCTAAGGAAGAGTCTTTCTTCCTGTAGACTTTATCTCTCACCTCCAGGGACTGGCATCCCTGAGGGCTGGTCTTAGCAATTAGACTGAAGCGAACTTCTCTTTCTCTGTATGTTCCATCACCAGGGCACCTACTTCATTCAGCAGCAGGCCCACATTTTCCTTTTCCTACTGATGCATTTGAAATCCTCTCTGTTGTATTCCATATGCTTGGCCAGATTTAAATCTGAAAGGGCCTGAGCTTTCCTTATTGCATGCCTACACACTCTCACAAGGTTCCTGTATCACTCCCAAGTAGCAAGTCCCTTTTTCCACATACTGCAAAGTTCCTTCTTTCACATGAGTTTTTCCAGATCAGTCATGCATTTTAAAACACAATACCACCCAACTGTTAAAATCTTGTTTCAAAAAGAATGAACTCCACAGCTAGAAGAGCTGAAAAAAACAAATCTGAAGGCTGAAGCGACAAATGCTATAGACATGAAAGGGTTTGGCTGCAGAGTATTTGAAGACTATATCACTGTTTTAAAGGAGCTTAGCAATAAAACACACAGTACTGCATTTGATATGTGGTGACCTAACATCAAGAAGCTCCCAATACAACCTACAGTACCACTGTGCTTCGTACCATACAAAGAAAATTTTAAAAGAGACAAACCAAAAAATAAAGTCCCAAATTATTTGTTCTCCATTCTTCACACTTTCATTTCTTAAGCTACAAAAAAGACTGTTATTTCTCTTCACTCAGAGCCTGAACAGGCCATTTCCCAACTCAGGAGAACAGGCAGAGTCTGCCTTAGTCTTAATTCTTTGTAAGAGGCCTCTGCTTCACTGCACTGGGCATGACAGAAAACCTTCAGTCTTGTGTCAGAGCAGTTCAGCCTGAGGAAGCTTTAACAGAAAACTGCAAGAGTAAACATCTTTTTCTCATATCTTGTATAGAAAAGCATTGTTATTAATGCTTGCCAGCAACAGGTAACCCAAACGCAAGATCAGAATACAAGTAATTGAGATGTATTCATACCTCAGCACAGTAACCTTTGAGATCATAGTTGTGCTTTGAGAGAATGCATAATATGCAACAAAACCCAGAGGAAAGCTACCCCATGACATGAATTGTTGTAGTAAAAGGTTATCTGACCGCTCAGCTTGCTAGTTCAAGGATCTTCTCATTTGCACTGCACTTGACAGCACTCATATTTTATGTCTCAAGATTTAGGACTCTTTTTATCCCCTTGCATAAACTCAACTTTACACAAGCTATTATTACTAGCAAAGCAGCATCATATGGAGCTTCCAAACAGCACAAGAATGGAACCACATTATTGTATTTACTGACACTCAGTTCAAAGCAGCTTAAGTCTAGCCAAAGTGCTGTGAAGGGTAACAGAGTACATGTGACTTAGCTTGTCCTCCTTCTACAGAGCCTGAAGCTCTTCAGAAAAAAAGTTCAATTTTTTTCTACATTTGACTTCACAATGGAAAACAGACACTAAGTAATCTTAAAGATTATCCTCAGGGCTGTGTCCTCCTGTCTGCAGGATACAAAAGGTGCAAAACCCCTACTCAGTCATTTTTGAAAACAGGAGTACATTTTCTGTTGAAGATTGTAATTATCAAGTCCTCACCTATCTTCCTCCAGGAGGATTTCAAGTATGTAAATAGTTATGGCACATGAAAACAAATACGCAGTGAATCTGCTTCTTCAGTTCTCCATGTCAGAAGAGTGATGATCTAGTTATGCATTTATTTATACCCACAAAATCTCTTGAAAAGAAGCTCTAGAGAGCTACAAACACTACTATTTCACAGATAATCTAAAACCTCAGGCAACATCACACAGGTGTATTTAGATAAAGCCTGCAACCATCTGTGACTCTCCATCCCAGTGTATTTCTGAGATCATAAAGGTACATATCAGCATGTACCTTAAAGGCCTATCCTGCACACAGGAAGTCTTAAGTATGAGACATTTTTTCATACTGAAATCAAATTTTAAAAAGTGTTTTACCTGACTGTTGAGACAGTCTTACACACTTAAAGTATAAAGTATTTAACTTCATAGGCAGCTTATCACAAACATATCTAAAACAAAATAAAAGTAATGTTCCTCTGGCTCACATGACAAAAGAACAGTTTTGTGCCTGCTCTAGGCTAGATGAGTGTTTATTTAATCCCACTGCAATAATTTCAGCCCTGAGAAGTACACATTATATGACTGCATTACTATTCTTTGGTATGATCTAAAACTCATACTCTAGCAATTAGGCAATTCATCTTTAGGCAGCTGTAACATTCAGGGTGTGCTACAACAGGGAATGATCCATCAATGTCAGAGACAAGAAAGTCTGAAACAAAAGAAAATTCTATCTTTTACACAGTCTAAGCATGTGCCATGTTAGTACTTCAGCAGGACAATGAGAGGGTAAAGAGAAAGGAACCAAAAGACATTATTACTAGTTAGGCCATAGTGACATTTTGACAGAACTAGCATCATCTCTCCTTTATACATGGATGGATGCCCATGTAAGCATTGCCGTTATTTCATCACTCTCTGCTTACTTTATAGAAGCATAGAATGGTTTGGGTTGGAAAGGACCTTAAAGGTCATCTAGTTCTAACTGCTCTGCCGTGGCCAGGGACACCCTCCACTAGACCACGCTGCTCAAGGCCCCTTCCAGCCTGGCCTTGAACCTTTCCAGGAAAGGGGCATCCACAACTTCCCTGGGCAACCTGTTCCAGTGTCTTATCCTCAGTGTAAAGAATTTCTTCCTAATACCCAGTTTAAATCTACCCTCTTCAAGCTTAAAGCCATTCCCCCTTGACCTCCCAGTATAAGCCCTTAAAAAAAAAAAGTCCCTTCCTTGCTTTCTTGTAGGTCCCCTTCACACTGGAAGACTGCATAAGGTTTTCTCAGAGCCTTCTCTCCTCAGGCTGAACAGCCTCAACTCTCAGCCTGTCCTCACAGGAGAGGTGCTCCGACCCTCTGATTATCTTCATGGCTCCCCTCTGGACCCACTCCAGCAGTCTGATGTCCTCCTTGAGTTGGGGCCCCTAGAACAAGACACAGTACTCCAGGTGAGGTCTCACAAGAGCAGAACACAAGGGGAAAATTACCTCCTTCAGCCTGCTGGTCACATTTCTTCTGATGCAGGCCAAGATACAGCTGGCCTTCTGGGCTGCAAGCACATATTGCCAACTCATTTTGAGTTTTTCCTCAACTGCCCAAGTCCTTCTCCTCAAGACTGCTCTCAACCCATTCTCCACCCAGCCTGTATTTGTGTTTGAGATTGCTCTGACTTTACCCCAATGCATTTTGATTTGCAGCCCTCCACTAAACTGCACTACAGTTTTGTTAAAGTTCTGGCAGATAATCTGTAATTCTGATGGTACTATAGCTCTCTGGTAGCCATATGCTTAAGGATAAAGGTGTGAAAGGGCAGCTTTTAAAGCAATATTCTATCATTCTATTCACCTTGCTATGAGTACTTTCATGACAGAATCTTAGCTTGCCAGTAACTAGTTCTCACCCTACAGTCCTCTTGAAGCCACAACAGATGGCAACACAACATCAAGAAGTCAAATTCAGGTGAAGAGATAGCAGCAAAAGAAAAATACTTCGTACTTCTCACTCAGCAGTGAACCATCTTTTTTTAATACATAATACATATCACCTACAGAGTAGAAAAAAAACACAGAATAAAACTCAGCGGACATTTTTTATGAGAAATCCTGTCTTTTCGTGCTGTTATCTTTTCACCATCAGATCAAATCTTACCAACTCTGTTAGCCACTTCAGCCAAACATCTGATTTACAGAGCACAAACAATTTATTTGAGAACAAAATACCGTATTTTCCCTCTTTTTCTTTTTTGTTTTGTATTGGTGAGTTTGTTTGATTTTTTTGAAAGCATCTAAAATAGTGAAGAGCACTCACTATAGTTGATCAAAAGACAACCAGTAGGATCAGAAGCTTTTGGATCCATTTCCGACCTAGACAGCTGTGTTGTATGACAGGGTATTATTCTCTCTGAAAGACTATCTATCCTCCCTGGCTTGCTACTCTGCTCTGCTAAGCAGTGTCTCACTGTGACAGGGTTTGTAGAAAGATAAAATCTTTCAGTAGATCAGCTGACAGAGGTGGAAATCACAGAAAAATCCAAGCCACCCAGTTTAACCTTTGGATCCTTGACATTACTGATATAGGTAAGAAAACTGTAGCTTGCCTTCAGCATCTTCTTAAGAGATAGGATTAATCCAAGAAAGCTCTCACATGCTCTGTAAAACACTAAGATTTTTAAGCCACCATCTAAAAAGGCAAATCCCATGCTGAACTAAGAGACTGTAAAACAAAAATAAAGAAACTAATATATCCTGTGACATTAGGTACCATTTACCTCACAAGCCTCATGAAAGATGTTTCCTGTCCACAGTCACTTTTTTTGCCAAAAGGAAGACTAGAAAAGAGAAATGCAATAAAAAGGAAAATGGGAAAATTCTGGGTTTGGGTTTTTTTATTTACCTCTATCCCCATGATCCCTGTCTGGTCTTAGCTACCCACGAACTGCAGAAGCAGATCACAACAGAAAACATGCTGTGGCCCCCTTGATAGTGGAAAATACTCTTTTCAACAAGTTCTAAAGAGAACACAAAATAATCCTTTTAAAAATAGGAGGAGAAAAAACAAAACCAAACCCACACCACAATGCATTAGAAAAGCAGTGAGACATCCCCTATGTAGTGTTTGCCTCAAACTGCTCTTCACCATGCAACCTGGTACTGCCTGCTTCTGTCAGCAGTTAGTCATTGACCTCACAAGAACATAGGCAGGTAACCTGCTTGAATTCACTTGAGTTTCAGGTGTTTGCTGTTCTCAACACTTCACTGATATTCCAGAAGCAAAATACTTCCCACATTAAGTTTAAAAGCATTCTCATGTGTCCAAGGTCTCACAGTAAGACACCAGGTTAGTAACCAATGGTCATAATCTTGTAAACTAACATTTGTTCTTGCTTACATGAAATGAGAGTCTGCTTTTTTGGTGTTATTTTGCAACTTTTTTTTTTTTTTAATGAAATTTATGGAACAATAGGCTGAAGTAACAATAGCAAGGAATAAAAAGAGTGATGTACCCTCTCTTCCCATCTTGATGCTCCCTTCCCCATTCACCTCTAGGAATTAACTCTTTCAGATGTGATACTCATGAGTCATCAAGTTTTCAGTTCTACTTTTTGGTAGTGTAGAAATGTTTACATTTTTTGTCATACAAAGACAAAAACTCATAATGGAGCACACACAGTAAAAGAGCAGTCTGGACTGTGTGAACAGCGACACAACTTAAGACCCCTCTGAAATAATCTTTCTGTTCTATTCAGCTCTGTCAACACCTAAATCTGAGTATGGCATCCTGGTTTTTGATGTTACATTTCAAGACATATGTGACCAGCTGGGAAGAGTCCACAAGACAGGAATGAAAACAACCAGATGTCTGCAAACATATTCTGTAAGGGAAGATTAAAGACACTGGGGTTGTTTAGTCTGAAGGGGAGGTCTAGGAGCAGACAAGATCAGAGTTGTCAAGTCAGTCATATACAGTGTCATAGGAGAATAAACAGTTCTGCTAGTACACCACATGAACTAGTAAGGCATACGGAAAAATATGCCATGTTTTCTTATCAGCCATTTATAAATTTGGTTTGAAAAATAAATTTTTATGCCACGGTTTTGAAGAATTTACTGACAGCTAAACTAGCAACAAGAGAGTTATTAGGACAATCTGTTTCACTGCTATCTAAAAGATAACGAACAGAGAACAGATTGAATTCTGCTGTGTTGGCAACAGCAAAAAGGACAGGCCAAGAGGAGAAATGAAATCTGAAGAGCAGAATCAAGTGTTGGGAATCCACACAAACAAAAGAACTAAGAAAGAGAATATTGCAGAAAACATTGACATTTTCATTATTTGACAGTAACTAGATAGGATGTCAATGTGAAAATAGTAACTTCAAGTGCTCATCTCAATAATACACTTTCAGAAGGCAGCATGTAAAGAAAGCCTGAAATCATCCATACTGGACTTTTAATATTGCCTTTTTTCTCACTATCCTTAAAAGGTTTCAGTGTGCAAGCAACAGAGATGCTATCTCAGATTTAAGTTAATGTGGATCCACTTATTTCTGCACTCTAATGCATTGTAGTGTCCTTGCACAAAACAATATCATTATGTGGGTGGATATGTCAGGTGCCTGTGCAGGTAGGCAGGAATTCAGACACTAAAATGAAGGATAAGTGAAATTAAGGCACAAGAAACACAGATCAAAAAGACTTATCTCAGATATTGAAAAAAATCTAGCAGAAGGCAATAAAGCGGAGGGGGAAAGGCTGCATGTTCTAAGCAACCTTTTCCATTAAATTAAAATGAGTTTGTGCTGGGATCTTCTAGCACTACTTACTGCTCGAAAGCTATCAGATTGCCCATGCAGGATTTCCAAATTCCAATGAATGCAACGTTTCCTTCTTTTTGACCTTACTTTTCCTACACTTTCAGCTCAAAAAATGTCTGTAATTTGTCTCCAAAGCACACACAGAAATAACCAGCCTCAACCAGAAGTTAACTGGTCTGCCAGTGGTTTTGAGTTCAGCTAACTGAACAGTCTTTGTGTATTTCTGCACAGTCTTAGCAGTTGAGCACTAAAGCAGCTAGACAACACATAGTTGTGGTAAGCACAGCCCCCAAATGATGTATACAAGACCTATCAAGAAGCATCATATTCTAATTAGCCATCGGCAAGCATGATGTTAACAGTAGCTACAGAGCTCCTACTCATATCAGTGAATAAAGCAAGGTCACAACTCTATTAAAAAATAAATAACACAGATGTATTCGATTCACTCTAATATTATCATAAACACACTTTGCTGTAAATACATTCCACCTTTTGTCAGCTCACACAGTTGAAAGTCAAGGAATATAGACCAAGTTTGAGTATTTAAAGAAAAAGGGATAGAGAAAGTTGTATTTAAATCCAGTTCACCACACTATCCTAGCGTTGTCAATTCAACACAGCCTCTAGGCATCAGGGAGTGAAGGGGAAAACAGGAGCAACATAAACAGTTGTTATTGTGGGAGAAAACACTCTTGGCAACCACAGTTTAACTAATTGCAAGTAACTTCATTGAGCACTTTGTAGATACCCCTTAATAAATGCCAAGCCCTCCAATAAAAAAAGCCTTCATACATTTAGCTGCATAAAGGCAGAGAATAAAGAAAAAAACGCTTAAGAGCAAATTTAGAAGTTGACCACAACAAAAGGCAAGTCAGACACTCAACTAAGGCATACAAGGGATTATGCACAGGGGAAACGTAAGCAGCAGCTAGCCAGAACAATCCACTTGGTTCGGGGGTTATGGTCAAGAAATACCTTTAAGAAGTGAGAACCATGAAGCAACAAGAAGAAAATAAAGTGGGGGAAAAAATATCACCCTCACATACAAAAGGGTCACCTTACAGTAACAAAGCAAAGTGGTTGTTTTGAAGAGTGTCGTTAGAAGGTATTGCAGCTAGATCAGGAGTAGGGAAGGGTAAAACAGGAGCATCATGCACAGAGGTCCTCCATAATCCACAGACTGTCATTAGCTCTCCCAAAAGGATTAGAGTAGTTCAGGGGCTTGCCCGTCACTTCTGACATTGAAGAGTTTGCTTTAGAGAAACGCAACACAAAAAAAGCAAGGTTTAGAGCAACGCCAGAAGAAATGTATTTTCTTAAAAAATACTTCCCCCCGTACAAAACACCCCAACCCTCTATGTCGGCAGCCAGAGGTACGGGATCCGCGGGTGCAGGACGCTCCGGATTTAGCCCGCGAAGCTTGTACCCAGGTGGGAACGAAGCCGCTCCCCGCCGCGAGGGGCAGCTCCGCCTCCCGCTCTGGGCCACCCGCCCCGAGCGACCCTGGTGCCTCAGAAGGAGACAACCAAGCGTAGCCGCTTCGGCCCCGCGCACCTCCTCATCCCGCTCCTCCAGCGACACGTCGCCCTCCGCTCGTCCGCCGGGGCTCGCCCGGTCCTCGCCCAGCCGCCGCCGCCTTGCCTCCGCCCCGCTGGCGGCTGCCACCTCACCGCCGCTGCTGGGCTCTCCCTCCTCGGAGAGAGTTTCCGAGCCGGAGGAGGAGCCGGAGCAAGAGGAGCCGACGTGGCCGGCATCCCGCGGCCGCTCCGGAGGCTCCGAAACTTTCTCAGCCATGCCCGGAGGCTCAGAGCCGCGCCGCCCACATGCCTCACGGCTGGCACCCGCGGTCCCCCCAACCTCGCAAAGCTCGGCGTCGCGGGGGCAGTAGCAGCGCTCCCCGCACACAGCCAGCACCGCGCTCCCGGGCGGCGGGTGGTGCCTGCGGGTGGGGCCGGGCCGGGCGGAGCCAATGGCGCAGGGGTGGGGGGCGGGCCCGGAGCGGCGGAACGGAGTGGAGAGCCGAGGGAGGGTGGCAGGTAACGGCGCGGACCAAGGAAGGGAAGGGGTCGTGACCGACACTTTGCGGCTCCGATGGGCAGCAACTGGTGGGGTCTGCCGGCGGGCGAGGGGGAGGTGTGAGGGACTGGGGAGGTATCATGCTGCCCCTCACCGCCGGCAGAGGCAGGAGGTGGGGGTGAAGCTGCGACGTCTTGAGGCCGGCAGCCCTGTCTCATCGCCTGACCCATTAGAGGAAGGAAGCTGGCGACTGTCCGTGGTGCGGAGACGGCAACGGGGTTTGCCAGAGCCCGAGGTTGGCCGAGATCGCCCCGCCGGGCAATGCATAATGTGCGGGTGAAGGGACGATACCACGGAGGTTAAAGTAGGAGCAAGCTTTTCAGCTGACAATATCGTGCTCTACGCCCCTCTCTTCCATTAAAAAGGAGCGATCAGCAGTTTACTGTGGTGGCTTTGCCAGCTTCGTTTACAAAAGGCTGCAGACGTATAGCTATGATCTTGAAGCAAAGTCAAGTTCTTTTGACAACTTGACTTTGAAGCAAGCGTTGACATTGAAATTTGTGGTCAGGCTTTCAGAGGCATTGAAACCAGCGTAATCTGCTGACGGCAGGAGTTCGGCACGTGAAAGCTTCTGCAAAGCCTCCCAGACAACTCCTTCGACTTAAAGGACCTAAATGGCTTTTAAACCTAGTTGCTTTGACAATCTTTAAAATACTCTCGAAAAATATTATTTCAAAAATATTCTCCTTATTTTTGTCCTGAGGTGTCTCTAACTATAACATAGATCCTAATATAATGCACTCGTGTCACATATAAATCCATACCTATATACACCAGAGCATTATTTGCTTATGCCTGTACAGCCCAGGATCCCCTGGGCTAACTCAGTTGTGGAATCAAAACCGATTAAGAGCTTTGGTAATGAATAAGTCCCACAGCATCACTACAGAGTAGGTATCATCTCAATTTCATAGAAAAAGAAATGTGAGCACAAACCAGTCATTGATGTACTCTAATTAACACAGTACATAGATAATGAAAATGGGAACCAGAATGTGTGTCCCTTATTCAGATTTGCAGTTTGACCAGTTTATCCAGTATTCATGGATCGCAAATAGAAAAAAACATTTTTTAATGTTGTAATGACTATATATTCACAGTGTAAGGAAAAATAATGATACAAAATTCTTCAACTCTCAGTTCTTCTCAGTCTAAGTTGGATATTGAGTTGTAGCAGTGCTAATAGTTTTCTGTGCTTTGTTGTCAGTACCCGTATCAGACCCTGAAAATGCCAAGTTAATTTGTTGGGGAAGGGGATTATAATAGTCAGTAGGGACAAAATCTGACCCAGAAATCTATCTGTACCAGCATTTAATGATAAGGTAACATGAAATATATGCAGAAACATAAAACCTAATTTTGGCTAAGTGAATTATACATATATACTCCAAACCTAACTAATAATTTTAACTAATCAGTACTCCAGATGCTGCACCCAAGCTCTTGTAGCTCCAAAACCTGAATTTACTCTTAATCCCCGAGTCCACAGATTTTAAAGACAAATGTTCTCCAGTCATGCTCAGCCTCTGGTTTGGAGTCATTCTCTTAACTAGAACAACTGGTCTTATTTCCTATGTGAGAATTGGCAGTGTGTAAGAAAATTGCCAGGTGGCGAAAAGCGACACTGCAGATCTTTGTCACTTTCTCTTAGTGCCTGAGATGAGACTGGAAAATATAAATAGAGTATAGCCAAAACACTTCTACACTTCAGTTATTATCATCTGTGAGAACAGTCCTTGTAATCTGGGGGCAGCAAGGCATATGCTAGAATAGTCACTGAACTGCTCTAATTTATGCCATAAATTGAAATCTGATAAGGCACTCAAGAATTATTATATCACTCCAGCATTACAGAAGACAAGTGCCAGTATTGTTCTACCCTGGCCTACATATACTGCCATATCATGTGCTTTGCTAACACAAACAAGAGACAGGTGCTATGCTGCCTATACTTGCTGAAAGTGAGTTAAGGTAAAAGCAGCAAAGACAGAAGATTGCATCATTTTCCATCCTGAGAAAAGCACTATTGCTTGCACTTCACGGTCACAAATCAGTAATACACTCTGTGGTAAAGCAGTGAATATCTAGCATGGCTTGAGAAGCTAATTTTTCAAGATATGTATTTAATAAGCTTTGAGCATGTTTTGTCAGCATTCATTTGGAGGAGAGTAGGGAAAAAAACTGAGTAGTTCATAGTCCAACCTTAGCTGCCACAGGAGCCAGACTGCATTTTGGGAATATTTTCAGCCATTCACGTTTTTTTCTTCCTCTACATTTACAAGCATCCATCTCCTGATCTCCTCAACTTCTCCTTTCTGTCCCTCAGTGCATGCTGCAGTTGCCTACACTTCACTGCACAGCTGCAGCAGGCTACTCCTACTCCAGAGCTGCTCTTTCCCTCTCCTGCCTCTACACCTCAGGCACGGAAGTGTGCCTTTCCTCCCCTTCCTTTCAGCGGGATCATACTTCCTCTCCACAAGCTGTGGTCAGCACTGCACAAACTGGAAGTTAAACAAATTCTTCACATAATTTATAGTAACGAAAAACACTATGGTTTGGTACAGCTGTTTGCTGTGTGCACTACTCAGTGCTCTCTCATTTCACTTAACTGAAAACAAAATGCAAGGAAAGAAATAAAATGCACCTCCCTCCATATATACCCGATTGTTAATGCTTGGGAAATGCTTATAATCTCTGTAGTCTTGAAGAACTGGAAGAATGACCAACTAAAAGTTTGGTATAAGGTTGCCAGGTATAAGGCAAACACAGGTAAAAAGCACAGGGAAATAGTCATTAAATCATAACTATACATAAGGCAGCATGAAAAGACAAATTTGTAATTGGGCCTTGAAGATGAAGACCAGGGTCCTTAGCAAGAAATGGTAGTGAGCAATCACAGGAGCAGTTCCATAGTAAAAATCACAGACAAAGCAAGTGAACACTGTAGCACTTCATTGAATAAACCAGAGAAAAGTCATAGAATGATTGTGCAGCTCAAGACAAAATTCACAGTGTCATGGTTTAACCTTAGCTGGCAACAAAACACCACACAGCCACTCACTCCTCCCCGACAGGAGGGTTGGGAAGGAGAATTGAAAACAAAACTCACAGCTTCAGATAAGAACAGTTGAATAACCAAAATTAAAATATAATAATTAATAGTAATAATAATTGTAGTGAAAAGGAGAACAACAAAAAGAGAGGGAAATAAAACTCAACAAAGAAAAGTGATGCACAGTGTGTTTACTCACTACCTGCTGACCAATGTTCAAGTAGTGATCCAGCCTGGCCCTCAGCCATCTCCTCGCAGTTTATATATCCTGAGTATGATGGTCCATGGTATGCAATATCCCTTTGGCTAGTCTTGCTACACTGCCTCCCAGTTTCTTGTGCTCCTGCTCACTGGCAGGGCATCGAAAACAGAAAAATCCTTAGCATGGGGTAGGCACTACGTAGCAACAACTAGAACAGCAGTGTATTATCAACACTGATCTCACACTAAATCCCAAATACTGCACTGTACCAGCCATCAGGAAGAAAATCATCCTAGCCAAAAGCAAGACAATAAGGTGGAACAATGGTCTTAGCAGGGCAAACATCTTTCCCATATCATAACTTCGATGCAGGAAGTAGAATTTTATAGCAGCTATTGCATCAATTTTATTATGTCTTTTATCTTCAAATCATTACCTTTTTAACTAGACACATCTTCCCCTTTAATTCTGCATACTTAGGCATTAGTCCACATCTCCAAGAAGCAGTTTTCAAAACACACAAATAGGGCTGGGTTTGCACCCGAGTAAATCCCTAGATAAGACTGACAGACCAGGCAAACACAATGCTCTCCAAATAATACAGTTACATGGCCAGCAAAAGCAGTGCTCTACTTCCCTTTCTGCATAGTAAATGTGCATTAAGCCTCACCTGGAAGAACCACTTCTTTAGATAAGTAAGTCTCCATGTTTGCTCAGTTCTTACCCTCCCTGTAGAGACTGCCAACAACATTGCCAATTAGTGCCAATCCTGAATGCAATTTGTAATATGAATAAGCCTTTCAATTTTTAATTCCAGACTTTTTGCACTGGTAGTGTATAAATGTTTCATTAGCACACTTCTTTCTGTAAGAAATGGTTCATTCGTATTTCTGCCTTCCCTCTGGGAAAAAACCTCTCATCCCAAAGTACTAGCAGAAAATGAGCAAACAGGAACTTGTACTTTTGAGTGTTCCTCCCAGCTCTAACAGTAAACCATGGAATCAGAGTTCTTTTCTTGGGAATCTGGACTTATCATGGAGACCGTCTCAAAGTTTTACCTGATGTCCTTTATATCTACATACTCACACTAAGACATCATCCAGGATTATGAATTCAAAAGCTTTTCTTTGGTAGGCTACAAACCCATTGATGCTGCTGGCAGGAATACCTGCTGACACCAGCTGCAGTGATAGGTTAAAAGTGGGCAGGCACCACGGCATGTGCAGCATAGTTTGAAGGTCCTTTTCTCTTATCTCTGAGGGTCTCCTTAGACCTTAAGACGGGATGAATATCTCACCTAACAGTAAGTGGAAGCCACTTCATTCCTTCCCAAGATAATCAATTCTGAGACTCACCATTAAAGAGCTTTGTTGACAAAGAATATGAAGCATAATTTATTTTCCATAGCATTTACGGACCATGAAGCAAGGACATTTGAACATGCTGGTTAGCTTCAGATCATCTCAAAAGATATTAGGAGGCTGGCCACGTTACATAATAAATACTAGCAATGATAGGCATATGAACAGAAAATACCCATTCAAGTCAGTGGAAAATGTAACAAACCTGAGAAAAATAATGTAATACTTAATTTAATATGTTATCAGATGTAAGGCGCTTCTGCTAGGGACAGAAAAACAGCTAGTTTAGGCCTCCACCTGCTGCAGGTGCTTTTACCAAGTCTAAGTAGTGCCACCATCTTGTCAGGCAGAGATGCCATCAGGACTAAACAGTGCAATTTGTAATGACACTTTTTCTGATTTCTGACACCTGAGGACCTGCATGAACACTGCATGAGTCACTGTCAGGAGACCTGCAGAAAATCATGCTTAAATGAAACCTCTTGCAAATGTTTACAATCTAACATTTACATTTCCAATATCTGCAGTGTAAGAAACAAGAATTCTGCTCAACACTCTCCAGGCCTTTATACAGAAGGTTGTATGGGAAGGGGGGAGGTGTTGTAATCTGCTAATTCCCATTTCAGGTGTCCCTTAAGGCATTGCTGTGCGGTTATACCACTGTGACTAAACATCAGAAACCCCTCCCTTCAGTTTCAGGCACATTCAGGGAAGTTGTGAGGCTGTGTGCTGCCAGAAACAAGTAGAAGGGATACCATCTTAATTTGACTTCAAACACAAAAGTGTACAGACAGCACATTGCGCAGGGTTTGCACATAAGTCTGCTGATAGAGGTGCTGGGTTTCTTCATGCATAACAGTTGAGCAAGGAGCCTTCCACAAATTCTCCTTCACCTTCAAAACATCTGTGTATCAGAGATATATAGCAATGCACCAGCTGCAGGGAAAAGCAGTGTGAGCTTGGCACAGACCTGTTACCAGCTGGCATACAACAGGAAGGTTATTTATTCTGAGAACTCTGTCCACAAATTCACATTCTGCTTTATGGGGTCTGTTATTTTATTTAAAATTCAGTCAATGTTACCACTCATAAAATTGTGGAAAAGCTGTGGCTTCTCACAATACATTTTAACAAAGGTTAACACTGTTCCTTCACAGAACTGAAGAAGTAGGAAGGAAATTGTAGTTTCTCATTTTACCATGCAGCATCCTAGTGCCCAGTCATAAGCTCTTAAAAACAATAGATAGTCAGAAAGAGAAAATGCAGACTCAGGGTGGAAGCTGGACGTAACCAAAGCTCCAGCTCAGACAGAGCAGGAAGAGGAGCTCTGAGCCCCTTTCTATACTGTGATTATGCAGTCAGCCTTATGGTCTAGCTGGCAGGCGTAGTTGGCTATGGACTGTTACCTTCATGGCTGTATCCAATGGTGTGCTCTGGTCACAATCATTATCATTCCCAAAACTTGTTTTAACCTTTTGTTCAACACAGAGAAAGTAAACCTAATTTACACCTGTACTCTGAGAAATACTGGAGTTTTCAGGCTCCAGGGTGTAGTAGACTTTCCTGGACAAGTTTATATGCCCTCGATTGTCTACACAACATCCTTTCTATAAATGTTAAGGCCCTAGTTGACAGTGTTGGTATGGATTACGAAGTTAGTGGAGAGAAATCCTACTCAGAAAATATTACCCAGAGCCTCTTTCATAAAACAATCTGAAAATGGGAAGTGAATATGATATCCAGTGATTGCCGTGAATTAACTCTCCAAAGCTCCATGGCAACAACTGAGGCAGAAACAGATTTGAGGCAGCCCACAAGGTTTCTGTAAGCTCTGCCTGCCCTCATCCTAGGCCTCAAATTTCCTAAATAGAACAGGCAGTGTTTGAGGAAAAGCTGTAACTTTCTTGGAGAAATCAACTATTGTGTGAGAGCCCTAACACTGGTGCTACAGCATCCACACACTATAGTTTGTGCAGACATTCTTGCATGCATAAAGAATAAAAGCTAAGTCCCCATTGTGTATGTAAATAAGATTAATATTCCAAGTTTTCACTGTGTTCTGATCTCCCTCCCATTAATAAGTAGGATAATCTCCCAAACTCAAAACATTGTAACTCTAAAACTAGGAAGACATTACAGACTTCAGAAGATGGCTTCCATTTTTAGTGTATATACCTTATATGCAAAGTAAGATTCTTGAAAGATAATTTTTGCATGCTTTGCTTACCAGAATTGGGAAACAGCTGAGTTGTTGGGTTTTTTTTAAAGTATTGACTTTTTTTTTTTTTTCCTGTGTAAGATATCAATACCAAGAGAGACATCTTGGTAGACAAGGCTAACTTCCATTTTCAGAGTAAAATCATATGACATGGGGATTTAGTTTTCTTTGTTACTCTTATTTTTCATTGTCTGTCCTACTGTATCTCAAATCTGACAGATTTGGGAGGAAATTTGTTGTCATAGACATCGTCCTCACTACGATACTTATGGGAGAGGAAGGTTTCCTAAAGATAAGTTCTCCATGTACTTTTTCTACCCTGCGAGCTTGTTCCTGTTAAAATTGATGCTTGGCCTCCAGATCTAACTTACCTTTGCCCTGCTTTCACACATGGCATGAAATAAGTGGTAAGTAGGAACTCAGTGGATTCTACATCAAAATGTGTTCTTCTCTTAATCTGTGGCTTGGTAGAACTATTACATCAATTGTACCATTCTATGACCATTGGTACATTTTGTTGAAAATATTACCTAAAGAATATGTTTTTCAATTTATATTCTATGTTGTATTTGTCTGACTGGCAGTTTCATATTAGGACAGCTAGGTCTAAAAAGAATATTTTTCAGCTGTGTTTTGGGAGCCGAGGTTGACAAATCTATATTCTTAGATTCACTTAGTGCCAAAATTTCAGTGCTATTTATACCAGTAACAGCCACTTTGAAAGAAAAACTCCACTTAATAGGCATGTAGGAAACTCTCAACTTATGCAAACTTTGCATGTTTAAAATTCCAACATTTCATTTTTATGATCTGGATTGGAAGTAGTAGTTAACACTTTAAATAGTAAATGCTTGAAGTCTGATTTCTAAACATGTACAAAGGATCCTTAAAGGCCACATGTAAATCTGAAAACAAGTTAGTTTTATATAAGGTGCTAGTGTAGGGGAGATAGCTGTGAAAATAATAGATATCATTCTTCCAGTCAAAATGAATTTTAGGAAAGATTAAGGGCACCTGCCAAGTGGTTTCTTAGTCAAGGAGATACTTCTAGATTCTGGAAACTTACCCAAACTGTAAAATGTATTATGAAAACAAGTTTTTCTCCCTGGCAAAAATGAGCGAGAGGTCAAAAATGTTGTTGTTGTCATTATTGTTATTTATCATGACAATACATTTTTATAATAATAAAGTCTTTTGAAGTAATGCAAGGGATTTATGTATAAATGCAATTTTATACAGTTAATTTAGTAATTCAGCAGTTTTTATAGCAACAACACAGAGCAAATTTGCAGCTTCTCAATATGTTATTGTCCTTTTTCCTTTCCTAGCAACTCTTTCAAAATATTGGGATTTGTTCTCCAAATTATCTTCTCATCATATTTCATCTTTCTAACCTGCTTGTGGAACAGTGTAATAAGCTTGAAGCACTTAAGCCAACTTGTCTTCATTTATCAAGTGTAAAGAGACTATGCTCTCCAGTGACAGCTTTTCTCTGTTGCTGTCTTGTAGCTAGTGAGTATGATAGGGGATGCACTGATACCCAGACCTCAGATATATGTTAAAATAGTCAAACTGAAAAATAGAATCATACGCATTAATAGCAAAGCTGCCTACAGGAGTCACTGTCCCAGTCTCAGCTTTGCCAACACAAACATTTTAAGAAATATGTAGAAATTAGCGACGTGGAATGAAAGAATGATCCACTTTTCATACCAGGCTGAAATGTGGTACTGATGTTCCCCAACACTTTCAGTGCCATAAAAATCTGCTTTGAGTGCTTGCAGTTATGTAAAATTGTACTTATTCAAGCTGAGGTTTTCTGTGATTGAGAATTTAGCTGAAGTGTGATCAAACATATGCTGTCGTTTGGGTTTTTTTTCTGTTATTACTGTTGTGGTTATTTTATTTTACTCTTGTTTTTCATTTGTGGAATTTTCAACCAAAACAATTCAGCCATTTCTAAGAATACATCAGAGGAAAGACATTATATAATCCCTATAAAACTTCACAGCCATTCAATACAAAGCTCCTGTACATTTGTGCTTTAGGAACAGAACCCAAGTTTGCTGGGTCTCCTCGCTGTCAGGGATGTGATTTACCATCCTTACGAGAATTTAGCCTAATTTGATGATAAGACCTGTCTTAGTTTGTATAGGACCAGTAGAAACATCCTTGTGTATAATGTATAAATCACCCAAATTCTTTTCTGAAATGAGCTTGACATTCACCCACATATAAGATAGAGTCACAAAGGCTGAGAGAGACTTCATGACATCGCTGTTCAAAATACCAAAAAATTGTCATGGGTTGTGCTTTCATTGCCTTTGCTGCTGAATCCATGTAGCAGAGTATATGAAAATCCAGACTGGAGGGAAGTGAAATAAGCAGATGAACAGGAAGAATGGAGATTAGACACCAAAGATATTGGAAAGATCAGAAGATGCGTGAAGCAACAATGTCAAAGTGTGGCAGGTGCAACACTGTTGCATGAGTTGTGCAACATGAGTTGTGCAGAACCCTTGGAAAGAAAGAAGGGCAGAATCTCAGAGAAGGAGAGATACAGGGTCAGATATGCTACAGGTCATAGGAGACGGGGACAGGGGAGTCAAGAATAGGAAACCATCACAAATGTAGGAATTACCAGAGTTGAAGTTTCCCTGGTAACCTTGTCTTGCTTTCATCAGTGTGTCTGTGCTTTACAGTCATCTTTAATGTTCAATGTCCAGGGTTTTCAAAAAGGTGGTCTGCAATCAAGATACCATGAGGTGATAATCAGGGAATTAACTGGTCTGAAGTGAAGGATATGACAATCATGCATGTGTCTCTGCTCCAACTTGTAGGAGAACCTGAAAAAGATGTCCAGAATGGGGGGGGCAACAAAACTGCACACTACAGGGCAAGCAGGCAGACATTGAGTCTTTCTATTTATTGGAGCTGGCCAGCAATGCTAGTCATACTGGGGGAAATGAACAAAATTCCCATGCAGTAATTAAAATACAAATACAGTTTGCTTTGTGTTCCTTTACTGCTTTTTATTACTTAAATAATAAAAAACTATCCGTTATTACTACACTTTACCAGATTAAGGCATTTCAGAACCACTCAACTTTATAAAGATACTTGAAAACAAAATAATTAACAAAATTAAAAACTGAATTAGAATATCCTGGAGAAATGTAAGGATATTCTTTCCTTCTTCTTCTTTTCTTTTTTTTTAAAATTATTATTTCTTTTTAAAATACAAAGTCTATTTCAATTGAGACATTTGGAGAGAAATTGAATTGGAAAATTTGACTGGGAGCTTTTAAATAAGCCTTACTGAGATCTTTGAAAAATTGGCCTGCTGTGTCTTCAGCTGAGCTCACCCAGTTGGTTTGTCTCCAGCAGTGGAAACCTATTCACCCTGAATAAAGATAAAATCTATTTCATTCATAGAACTGCTGCAAATAGAAGTTAATAAATTTGCAAAAGACTCTTTTATTACAGCAATTAGTATCACGGAAAACACTTGGCAAAATTTACTAATTCTATGTTTATTGTAAGCACTGAGATTTATAAGGTATTTCAGGCCTGAGGTCACCTATGAAGCAAGGGAATATAAAGCAATATAAAAAGGATTGTCCCTCAACAAGCGCTTGACATGCAACTTACAGCGTGACTCTGTTTTCTAATAATGCATCTGATTGTTTATGACTACCCAGGAAACCTTCATTCTCAGCAACTCAAAATTAATTAGCCTATTTAGTGATTTTAAGGTCCTTTGAATATTATAGGTATGCAACATAAAAATACTGTAGATCAGCAACACAAAAAATTCTGAAGCAAATTCATGAGAAGCTAAGGTGAGTAAATTGTCTCGGCTGTCCTTTTAAAATTAAAATTAGCAATTATTTCCAATAATGTAATCAACAATTGAGCAAGAAGAGGTTTGATGACTTCTTAACTGTGAGCTTAAAAGGCTCTTTCAACAGCCACACTTTCTTCTTTCAAAAAACAATGTTTTCAAGTTTTCAAAACCATTTATAATCATTTTGGCATGTTATATTTTTTCTGTCATTGCAGTGCATTTAATGCGATAATTAATATTGCCAGCAAATGTAGGGGAACTTCACAAGGATGTTAAATCACTCTAACACAGCTCTGAGTCCTGATGGATTTAGTAATGACTCCTAAAAAGAGATTCCAGACAAATCAACCAATTAAATATTTGAAATGGGAGGAAAAAATATGTATGTATAGACACACACATACATATATATAGTCATTAGCCATAAAAGCTAACAAAGCCTTGGAAAAGATAAAATGTACATGTCTCTCAACTCTGTGTCATGATTATTTGTTGAATAAAAAGTTTACCCAAAGCACATCAGCTATTTTTCACTTCAGCTGTTATAGTAGGATTTAGAGAATTAACAATGATACATTCTTATCCCTGCAGCATTTTATTCTGACTCCAGGAGGGTCAAAGCCATAATTATTCTGCTATTAATCCACCATTATATTTTATGTAGCACAGTTAATGCAAACACACTGTAGTGCTGTATAACTAAAGCATAATTAATAAAATGAGTACAGATTTAAAGTAATATATGTAATGTAAGTAACCCCTTAACTTTTATAACGGATAGAAAACTGAGGTCAGAAAGTTTCCTGGGGATTGGGAGGTCAGCAGAAGTGGAGAGTGTCTGTCCTTCACTGATGGCATGCTGGAGGCTGGTACTGTGAGAAGACTTTGGTGTACACTCAAGCTGGCCAGCTGTGACACTGCACCTCTGACAAGTCTCCATTCAAGGAGAGGAAGTGAGATACATGCATAGGGATACATGCTGTGATAGACTTTTTTTGTTCATAGTAATGTAAATTACTGAGGGCTCAAGGAAATACTTATCCATGCCTGCAAGAAAAAAAAATCTCAAACAAAACCCTTTCAATCCATAATTACTGGGTTTGTCTACAAAATAAGTGCTTCTAGTGGAGTAATAATTTTTCAGGTGACAAATGTTCTTTCATCAGCCTCATTGTTTATCTAGATCTCTACTTGGATAAATACACAAAAAATTATATGTATTACCATTTGTCTAACTTGAAATAATCATGTCTTTCTGATTTGCCAAAGTAGTTTGGTTGTGTACATATGCCAGTATGATGCTTAAAGCCCTTAAACATAAACTGAATGTGCACTGAGGTTGTAGTTAGATCTTTGATTTTTATGGAGAATACTTACATGTAAATATTAACATATATTTTGGCACAACTGATGTGAGTTAGGGAGTTACCC